>JAMKCH010014489.1:0-102601 GCA_023653785.1 Ophioderma brevispina
CCCCCCCAAAAGGAAGATTTTACATCAAAATAGGGTTGGGCTTATACCTGGGGAGTGGCTAGAAGTTGGGAGCAAAACATCAGATACAACATTGCAATAAATATCATTTCAAGATCATATTATTCACCAAATACCACTTTATGTACACTTTAGTTGTAGCAGATCTTAAAACATTAAAAATAAAAGTAATTATAGCAAACAAGCCATCCCAATGCATTGGGCCCTACTTTGATGGCTCTATATTGTTTCCTGAATGCTAAAATTGCCACCTGGGCTTATACCCGAGTGTATGCTAGCTCTTGCATTTTCTTTCAAAATTGGGGTGGGCTTATACTCAAGGATGGGCTTATACCCGAGTGGTTACGGTAAACACAAGGCAATTGTGTTTAATTTGTCGGAAATTCCTATCAAACAAACTATTATGCAATATAAAACTTTTGCACACAGAAACACAGGATTGCACTTGTGCATGTACACACTACACATGGGTACATAAAGATATATAAACATGCTTATATGTATACTTACTCATTACTTAGTTATATAGGGTGACTAAAATGCAACCGTGACAATATATCATGTGAGTGGAACAAGGTCGTAAGTGCAGTAGCTGCCATTTGTCGAAATTCCTATCAAACAAACTATTATGCCAAGTCTTTGGTCAGTGGCTCTTGAAATGGTTCTTCAGGTGACTGTATGGTCTTAAGTGCAATAGCTGCCATTGTCGGAAATTCCTCTCAAACAAACTTATGCCAGGTCTTTGGTCAGTGGCTCTTGAAATGGTTCTTAAGAACCATTTTAAGAATCACCTGAAGAACCATTGCAAGAGCCACTGACTCAAGGAAAGCTAAATTGAGTCATCCTAATAAATGGCAGCATACAGATGTATCGCATGGCAGCTATTGCACTTATGGCTTTGTTGCACTCGCAAGACAATATTGCCATATTACCTTTTTATGATGGGTTGCATTTTTGGGGTCACCCTGCATGATGAAGAACAGGCACTCCCATATTGACTAAAGTTTGCTGTGTTGTGTGTGACTTATTTGCTGTAGCAACCAGACAGCCCTATTGGATCACCATCAATGTCCCTCAAAGCCAGTGCATATGTAAGTTTAATTTGAACAAAATTCACTGCATGCCTGTTCGCTTCATTGAGAAGTCATGCAATCCTTACATCACAATTCTCAAGGCTTTATCATGGCATTTTTAACACAAGCATAGTGATAAGTGGAAAAAAGCAATCCCCAAGCAAGGACCATATCCAAGGACCAGATGAGTGGACGCAAGCAACTGTATTCAGTGACAGAATTGTCAAAAAACTTTGCGTGGGAGGGCTTTTGTGAGAAAAAGCATATTTTCAACAAGCAATGGAGGGATTTCCTAATTTTGGTTAGATAAAGAAACTCTGTCTTTGCCTAGACATACATGTAAAACCCCAATGTCATTTTCAGCATTTCAACCAAATTTCAAATACCGTTACCTTGGTTTTATCCATACATATACAATTATACATGTAGTTACATTTTTGTAAATCTTTTCAATTCATCTTCTGTCTTGAAAAGAGGCCAGTAATTGTGTCAACATGACTGCTCATTAAATTATTCCCAGTGAACCCTGTGCTTCTGTGTTGGCTGATAAATTACCTGGTATGCGGCTTTTCACTTGACACCACCTTGCCTAATTAATTAACCAAGCAGCACTATGACACTGTGCTGCTTCGTAAATTAATTGATTTTGTGCCACTGTATGGTGCGACGGATGGTGCATGGTAAATTATTCCATAAAGCTTATAATGGGAGTTGGGTAAACTAATTTATGTTAACATTAGAGAAGTAGAAGCAGGCCCAAAAGTTCTATCTTGAAAGTTAACAGGCTGCAACATATGTAGTAGCAAAAAAAAAAAACCACCACATTCTTAGATTTTGAATTTGGTACAAGCTTTTGAGGGGCATTTTGTGATCCATAGTGGTTTTCCCTGGTTTTCTAAAGAAGTTGAGATAAAGATTGTTGGTTTTAAGTGTTGCATATGTGCCTAAGTTATGATGCAGATTTAGTCTATTCTATAAAAAAAATCCTAATTGTTTATTTTCTGTCTGTAAACTGACAAATCCCAGCACAATGGCCCATGGACCAACATGATTCAAAATATCAAAAGACATATCCAAAATTTAAGTTTATTTTGATTCTAAGTTTTTTTAAGTGTATATAATAAGGTGATAAGATTATAAAATGCACATCGCTTCTCTTTCAAGTTGACTCCATCAGCCAGTGTGTATGTTTACTGTAGGATGGTGCCAAGATGCACTAAATTGGTTCACCATACAATTACAACTACAGCTGTTTTAGCTAAGGGGGTTGGATTGCCTAGGCCTAAACACTCACTGTGCTGAAAGGTGATGCAAGATCATGGACAAATAATGTTTCAGAGGTTGGAAAAATATTAACAAGGTGAAAACCAAGCCCCTTCAACGTTTTTTCCAGCTGAGGACATATTCACAATGACCCCTTAATGATATGCAAACCCGTGTTTTGATTACCTTAAGTAACCAGGATGGCCACTTTAATAAAAAGTTGTGATCTTGATTGAATTACCTAGGGGCGACAAATTTGGGCACTCTTTCACTCATAAAAACCTCCAAATTAAACAAACATTTATCCCTAAGATTGTTTTACAGTCGTAGCTTTCATAATAAGACAATCTTTGGTAAAATACTGGTACCCTGGAGTAGGATTAAACCGATATTTGTACCTCGGACATCGGATCGCGGCCGATTTCGCGAAACGAAAAAATCGGATTGGCAAAAGTATGTCAGAGCTTGACGATCCACAACCGATATATTGAATGAAAGAAAGGGACAAGTATAATGCGTATTTTACCAGTGTTTAAGGTTGGAGAACACGAGTTGCTCAAACAGATTTTAATACATGTATTAGCTATCATTAATTCTTAGCCTACATGGGATAAAACGTAGGCTAAGACAGCCACTAGGTATTTACACAATTACTATCACAATCTCAACCTTCAGGCGGTTCCAAAATTCTAGCAAATACTGAACATGTTACATGGTCTGGTCTAAGTCCACAAACGCCTGATCAGGAACATGAACATAGATGCTCTCACGGAAAATCGTCTTTATAAGTGAAACTGGAAAAAAAATTATGCTTTATATTTTGTATCTTTTTGTGCATTCAAAGCCTTCAATGACACACAAAATCCTTTGAGCAGAGTCCAAAAAAAATACGGCAGAAAGATGGTTTTTCCCAATTCTAACTCTTTCGTAAGTATTGGTTTAGGTTCTTTTTCACTTGCAGTGGCTATATTTTTGTACAGACATCAACAGTGTTATAATAAATACGTAGAAGAAACTAAATTTTTAACTCGTTTTTTGGTTCAAAACATATGCGGACTGCAATGAATCTCAGTACTACTTATGCATAATAGAACAGAACTTTAATATATAGCTGCTTTACCAAACTCACGTGGTTGGGCTGTGCTAATCATTTCAGTCCATTGTCCTCATTGATTGTAAGTGCTTGGAAAAGAATAAGGGGATCAGGCGTTATGTCATGAAACTGGGTACACTTAAAATGGGGGATCTGTTATACACTCGCCAATTTTTTTTTTCAGTTTAAGTCATTTAATTCTTAAACTATGTGACTCTGTTCAAAGAATATTTATTGCTAGAAGCCTGCTCTTAAGATTAAAAAACCATTTTCAGCCCTAGTGGATTAGTATTATGAGAGCTACGGTCGAAAACCTTCGAATTGGTAACGGGGGATAAGGCGGGGGGGAGCCGGGCGGGGGGGGGGGGAGCCATAGACATTACACACAATACAGGTGAAAATGGGTCGCGTATAAATTTAAATAAGTAGAGACGGGAAAACACTTGTGAGGCTCAAAATGACACATACACTTTCCTGAATGAGAGATATAAACTCATGATATAAAACTAGGTTCCATAATGTAATTAACTAATTGTAAATTAGATGTTAATTAGGTACAAATTTTATCACTTTTGGGGAATAATTCAGCTGTTCTGTGCTAAAATAATATCGCCAAAAAGAGTAGAAACGTGGATTAACTTGATTTTAATTATCTTTATTATTCTCTTCTTTTAATTCACACATTGTTATCCCTTATATAAAAGGTTAATAGCCTAATGAAAGCATTAATAAGTTAATTTCATGACCAACGTCATCTTCCACCAAAAAATTGTGGCATGTGGGCGGGAGACCTGTATGGAGTAACATGAGTTTGGAGACATTTTTGAGCGTCAGTCAAACAAGAAGGTTTTTACATGTAGTTATACATACAAGATGATTTAAATGTGGTTATAGGAATAGAGATGCATGATTCATGAAAAACATATACAATTACTTAGGGTCCAAGACCTTGAAGACCACATGTGCAATAGCCGCCATTCGTGTATTTTTGCCTTCTCCGTATGAAGTTTGTACATGTCAAAAAGGTTTAGTAGCTCTGGGATGTACTTCGTATAAGTAAGAAATGGCCCCTTGTACACTGTTGTTACATTATAGGTGGCCTCTTTGCTCCAAAATGGTAAATACAGGGAGCGGACCTTCAAATATTGCCTTATTTTGACCCTTTTTAATACACGGATCACCCTGTAGAATATACACATGGATTCACCCTGTATGCCTTACTTTTTGCTCAGAATTTGGGACAGAAAACCCATATCCTATGTTTATTCTCTTGAAGAAATATAGGATTGTACTTGGATAAAGAACGTAATCTTTTCAAATGGACCTTTTGGTCAAAAAATTTAAGTGAATTTGGCCACCTTGTATGTTCAAAACAGAACGACATTAGTTATCTCCTTTATATTTTTTGGGGGCCTTTGTAATGATTTCAAAATCCACATATGTTTTGACCTGCCAACCTTTTTGGAAAAAAAATTGACCCAAGGTTATAGAAAATGACAAAAATATGTAATTTTTCTTATGTTTTACCCCCTATAGGAATTTTTACCCACCCTGATGATTGTTCTCTTTGGCCATATATTACATCCCTGTAGTATAAGCTTTCCAAAAAATGTATAACTTTGAATTACAGGTTTACATGTAGGATAAAAGTTGTGTGAGGAGCTAATAATACTGGTGCTTGTTGCATTTTGCACTGTGTAAATTTTTTGTACCCAGTTCATGACATATGGCCATCAGCAGAAAGTTTGTTTTGATTTATACGGCGGTACGGAAGCATTTTCCCACAGTGTAGTTTGTGACAAAGGACGGCAAAACATATCTAAATTCATTGATGCTGCGTGAGAGTCTGAGGGACAACTTAACACAATAACAGCCATATATCTAGAATGAAACTAATCTAAAAATCATAGGTTCTTTTATGGATTTTTTTTGCATTCCGAGAGGGTCAGAAATTTTGATTAAATACGAGACATCCCTCAACTAGGTGGCATGAGAGTCAGAAAATTAAGTAAACATTTTCGTGATCTTTCGGGTTTTCGTTTTAGCTTGTGGGATCTGACGAGACCAAACACATTTCCAACATGCTAGTAGGCTACGTCATTAGGCTGGCTTAATCTGCAAGCTCCTACCTTTCCGAACGCCGTAGTTTTCGCCTACACGAGCCAAACCAAACATGAGCGCGATTGTGGTTAAGAATGGAATATCAATGTTCATAGAAACATAGGATAATGCCGCCGGGATATACGTAGTCTACAAAAGGCGGTGTGGCGCTTGCTACTCATCAATCCATGCTTCATTGATTATTATGAATACATAAAAAGATAGGGGATCAGGTCATGAATTTCTCAAGCCCTTGCGAAGGAGCGATAGGACAGGTCAGCTCAGGCAATCGCTATGCTCTGCAGCTGTCCACAACGTCATTGAGATTGATGCGACCTGCGGTAGGGGGGTATACTACCATGACCAAAAATATGTTAAAGAATGCTACTGGGGAAAATCATAAAAAATATACAAATGATGAAGAAGGGAATTACAAATTGTTTTGTAAATTGTTCTTGCGAAACAGGAATTGCATAATAACTTTTTAGCATTACCGCAAATGTAAAAACTATAGTACTATGCGCCGTACACGCACATGTTCTTCGCATCTGTCAAAACTTGTCAAGCATTAATAGGCATATTGTAAACGGCCTGACCTGGGGATGAACGGCACGTGAAGGCGGTCGAATACAGTATAATTGTAACAAAAAGTTTTGGATTTATTAAACTTGAACGCATCATTTGAAAATGCAATCAATAATAAAGAAATCTTCAATTTAAAACGAGCATGATGGTTTGATATTATGATGAACTCAGGACAGGAGAGTTTTGCGGGTAATTTACAATGCCGCTTATTGATTGGTGGGGTGGTACTCCTTAATTTACGCACATTTGGTAAGTAAAAGATACCTTATCTTCCAAATCCTCATCGGAACCTTGTAGCAAAGTGGACCGCCAGATTTATTAATTATAACAATTTCGCCAATCCTATAGCGCCTATGGTGTAAAACAAAGTTGAACCACCAGTGCAACTCCTACTATAGTACTCACTAGGGTTGGTCGAACTTTAACATATAGGGCAAACCATCGGATCGGTGGATCGGCCGAACGACAAAAAAAAGTATCGGCCATCGATCGGCAGAGGAAAAACCCTGGATCGGTAATCTCTTACCTGGGAGGAGCCTATTATAGTAGGATTCAACCATCGTGAACCTTTAGTACTTCTTCGAAGGTACGGCATTGAATGAGGGGCATGTGCAGTGGTGGAAATTAACAATTCCACGTTAAACCGATTGAAACATGTAGTCCGAGAGCAGAGAAAAATCAATCTATGCTTATATGAAAGCATTCAAATCAACGTAAGCGCATTTAGAGCTACATATCTCTCAAAAGATTCTGACTATCGTATTTGCTCAGTGGTATTCAATGTAATGTCACTGACTTTTGGACGAACACAAAAGTCTTTGCACTCCTTTCTAAAAATGTCCAAACATGAAAAGCCAGATTATCTTAGTTGTCATGAAAAAAGGTGAATCAGCCCAAATATTTTCTTTTTCGTCTCCTCTCCCAAGTTAATCGACGCTGTCCAAAACTTGTCTTCTGGTGACACGATGAGTTGAATCTACTATAGCGGATCGGGCCATGGACCTTATGACTAACTTTTGTGCCCAAAATATTTAGAACTACTGGTAGGTTGGATAAGCTGGCAGCATTATAATAGGACTATGAAATAAAACCATAAAGGAATGACTTTGGGAGAAATCTGACATTTTAACTCAAGCGCCATATTTGGTTTTCCTGCCTTTTTAAAATTTCCATTACCATTTCTTGGTTGATACAAATTCCAGTCTAATGCTCAGGATGTTGATATATGTGCCAGAACATTGTGATTGGATTGCACTTCTAAATAGACTGTAATGAAATCAAAATCAGTGCAAGAAAGTTTGTCATCAATATGGCATTTCTGTGACAAAGTTATTGTACAGACCTTGGTGATCGAAAAGTCTTAGACGTGAAGTGATATATAAATTCCACTTTTGTGTTCGACTTACTGTGAAAATTTCATCATGTGCAAAAGTTTAGTTCTGTTTAATGATATGTTGTCTAGTATATATATACACCGCATTACATAGAATGGAGATCAGCTCATATTCTGAGAAATGGTGATGTTCATAGAAGTCCCAAGGATGCAAATTGAGTATGCCATGTTTGTGTCGCCAGCCCTTAGGCAGGAAGGGACACATTGGGATCAATTTGTCCCCTGTTGTTGTGATGTATGTTGTGTTGGAAAAAGGGTTAACATTTGCCTGTAATTCCTCATACTTTGGATGTAAACCAAAATTGGGTCAAGGGGGCCAACATGGCCATCCCCCAGTGTTGTGAGGTCAAGGTCCCATGCAACGGTCAAAGGTTACTGCCAGGGCAAAGTCATGTGGAGTAAAGTTGTTAAAATAGGCTGAAATGTAGGAATTTCAATGGAACCAAACTTGAATCATAGGTGCAACATGGGATCCCTATTTGTTGATGAGGTCAAAGTCACACCAAGGTCAAAGTCTTATGTGAGGTCAAAAGTCCAGGTCACGTATCAATGTCAAAAGGTCATGTGAGGCCTATCATTCACAAAACGTGACGGCAGGCGACACACCGCGGTCCAAGGACTGATGTATTTTTTTTATGTTGTGTTATAATTTAATTACAGTGCAATTGTAATACCTCACTGCAGCCTTGGGACTTCTATATGAAACGTCTACGGAAATTGACCCCGACTCTGTCTTGCTGCTATACTGAAAAAAAGCCGACTTGATTATCAAGGTGCAGGCACATCGCATAGAATATAAATGAAAACGCAAATAATTTTGGCGTTAAAAAAAACTATTTACTGCCGTGATTAAGATTTTGAAGGTATCCACGTCAGGGGGATGCGGATTTGTTTGGGTGCCGGTAGTGCATTCCGGGTTGGAATTGTCCGGGTAAAGGGAAAAATTTATGAACGTGATACGACATCAGCCTTGTGGTTCCATGTCACGGCCATTTCTTACTCGCATGTCTACGTGTCTACCGGGTCTACCACGGGACAGCTAATGCACAGTACACACTGGGCTAATTGCGAGGGCAGTAGCTGCAGGAGAGGGCTTACAAAGTACACAAGTATTAGGTATACAGTGACGTACTTGCTGTACCTACCTCAATGGCTATACTGTAGTTGCCCACTAGGTGGAGAGAAGGGGGATATGCGTGTAGACAGTACAGAGTAAACACGAAGACTACCACGTAGTTACATCATGTACTACGACGCATTTTGATAGTGGACGAAATAGGGCACTTCACTTGTTCTGTTTAGCCGTTTTTAGGAAAATCATTATGAAATTCCAAATCGGGCTCCTAAAAAAAAACATTCACACTTTTAATAAGACAAATTATGCCAAAAATATCCATAAACGGAAATTGGCCTGAGAAAGCGCCCGAGCGCCGGTGTAACCACGAAGTTATTCCGCGACAGTGCAGACGGCCGGCCGATGTGTCTACACTATCCATCTATCGGGAAAAAATACACAGAATCCTGGCTGGCAAGTGTACGTCTAGTGTATAGGTAATCCATGTTCTCTCGGTGGTAGCTGCGTGAGGAGTATACCATGAGAAATTGGCCGTGTAATACTGAAGTGCACAGAACAACTCATGCCTGCTTTTTTGCCTCAGAAATGTTCATAAGCGCAGTCATCAATAGGCAGTTTTATGATGCATGTGTGAGGCATTTGAATTCACTTAAAATGTAGAATTCTTTTGTTCGTGCACGATAGTACAAAAGAATCCACATTTCGTATGTTATTAGTGCATGTATCATCATGATGGAATCTAAGCTGTATATCTATGCCACTAATATTCATCAGGCTTCCAAGAGAAGATTCAGTAGCTTACCACAATGCATGCTTGCCAATGGAGATTTTGTACAGGTCCTATGTGAATAGTTAGAGATGAACATGCTAAATGACTACTGATCACAAACTTGCATTTTAACCATGTTTTAGTCTAAGATTCACATGACTACCTGTACAAAAACTTCCATTGGAAGCAATGCATTTGGGGAAAGCTACTGATTATCTTCTCTTAGGCTTTCCTATAGATGTTGCATCAAATGAGCTGTTCATTGGCTGTAATTTCACATCAAAAAGGTAGAACTTTGCTGCTGTTTGTAAACCCAAATGATATTGTGGTGCAAATTTGTAAACATTTATCCACAGTTAGTTCAGTTAATATACGGTGGACATACGCATACATGCAATGCCCTAAACCGTACATACTGCACCACACAAATCACAGACACAACAAATTAACAATGCGAGTTAGTATGAATTCTCAGACCATCCCTTTTAAATAAAAACACCAAATAACATTAAACATCAATTTTAAATCAATTTTAGAATGCAAAAGCTACAAGTATGTTGGTGCATCGAGTGTTATTTGTACCGTTTAGTTTTGTACAGTTAGGAGCTAAAGCAGCCAAGGGCATGTAAAATTCTTTAAGGTGCTCTACCGGAATTTAAGCATGGAAATTTCCTTGTGAATAGGAAGACCCATTCCAAATGCCATACAATATTTTTTACAAAATATAATTATGACACATTTTAGGGAGAGAGCACTTATTTGAATGTATTACAATAACCCAAAGATTTACAAACTAATTCCTGTAACCATACTGTCAACTATCCATATTTTAGCTTGTAGCTTCATAATAGCAAAGTTGGCTAAAGAGTTTTGCAGAGATAATGAGAAAATACACAGTTGGTAATGGTATAAAAAATCTGTTTTCATGGGATTTTAGTGGGTGGCCTGAGGGATCAGGTCCTCAGGTCAGTGCCTCATTAATACCCTAGATAAAATGATTTGAATGGGACTAATGCTGAGACACAGTTTATTTTGATTGTTTTTGATCATGTTATATAAGGTAATGAGCCAATCAGGGATACTGTTAAGAAGCGGGGTAGACCTCAAAGGGTGAAATTGTTTTTTCTTGCTGGTGACATACTTCATTTTAGTTGAAACTTGAGCAGATAAAAGTATAGGCATTGTTAACAGCAAAATGTGTTATGCCTGGTATATTGAAGTAAGTTGCCTGACTGCTACATATTGGGCTGTAATGAATATAGGCAAAAGAGCAATGTACAATAGACCGTATTCAATAGCCAGCATGTTGGTGGACAGAGAGACACATTCAGTACTACAATTACATTCACCTGTAAATGATGCCTGTGCAATCGCTAAACAGGATCGATGACAGCTTAAGTATTGTAGTCCTGGAATGTATGCATGAATCTTGTCCACCAACAGGTCTGGTGGCTGACATTCATATTGAATACGGTCTATAACTGGTCTTCAATTGGCTGATGCTGTTATACCATTTATCTGTCCAATGGCTGGTATCAATAGATTGGTAGTATTTAGTAAACCCAGCTTACACCATGCCATGGTAATAGGGCAATATTAACAGGATAAGCAGAGATTTGCTTATCTGAAACATGAATTTTTTTATCTGATTTTTAATTTCCATTACATGCGTATAAAAATTCCTACTTGAGATCGAAAAAGCCGGTGAATATCCCAGATTATAAGCTTAATACTGGCACCGTGACAGTACAGTTTTGACCGCGAACACAAACAATATGTGAAGTATTCTGTATGGGTGTAAACCACAATCAGCTGTTTAGTGTAGATTTTTGAGACTCATCGCTGTAGGTCTATTTGCTGGGAGACGGTATGACAAATTTTCTTAAATACCTCAAACAGTTTTTCACATTTGGTGTTTCTTCATACATTAGTTATTTGGGATTGTACCTACATATTTGATTATAAGCTAGTATTGCATTTCCACATTATTTTTGTTCTTCATATTATCGCGTAACATGTTTGTTGTTGTGTATATTTGGTTATTCAGCGTCGACCTATATCAGCCAAGCTGGTGGCAAACATGCTCTCAGTGTCGGGAGCTGATACATATTACCAGGATCTCATGCTTCACAGATACAGGTATGGACAAGAAATATGTTCATCTATAATCTAAAATTAAATCATTTAATTTAATTCAGATGATGAAAGGGAAAGGAAATATCATTGTTACTGGTTATAATAGGAATATGTGAAGAAAAACTATCCGAGGCATCCTAATTTAGGATTTATGGAGTGTACTGCTACAGTTTTGCTAAATTTCATATATAATATGAACAAAATTTGAATTGGTCCCGTTAAATACCAAACGGCAGCTTTACAAGCCCTGGCAAATAACCTGGATTGTTTGATTTGAGTTTTTAATGTTGACAAAAAAACCCAAAAACTTGTGTACTGAAAGCAGTAAATTAAATACATCATAAATATAAAAAATGTTGTTATTACCTGCGGAAATATTGTGGACTCTTTCCCTACAGTTCTGATCCTCAAAGTCGCAGCGAGTGTAATAAACCCAAATACTAAATGGTTAATATTGGAAATAAGCACACGATTTTACTAATACTGGACTACAGGCCACCTTCATGCTCTCATTCTTTGGGTTCGTGTTAACAGGACCTCAACCATGCAGTATGGTAATACTATTTTGTCTTGATGTATGTTGTGTTACACTTTATTGCAGAAAACTGTGAACTTTTAATCAGTTCTGTATTTGTAGCAATAGGACATTAATTGTCTTTGTATATTTATTGTTGACATATGCAGGGTTTCGTTGACATTCCAGTAGCAATCTATATGCAGAGCCAGCCGTACTGAAATGGATCAAAGAAAACATCCCAGAATGGAGAAATAGCATATTGTACTCTCCTGCTGCCGGGAAAGGCTGGGCCAAAAGGTAAGAGAGTAGGATTTAATGGTACAGACCCATGATAATTTGAATAAAAGGTAAGGAAGGGCGAGTTGATAGTCGCCAAATCTCTGTTTATGGTGTTATTCATGATCAGATAGCAGCCAGGGGGTCCATTCCCCAAACTCGTGCATAACCCTACGTCTATACTAACTAATGCCATGTCCACAGAACAAACCTTTTCATTCCCGTTACACAGTGCTTTGGACTAATTGGCCAACTCAGGCATGAACCATTAGTATGCACATAGATTTACGACTGAGTTCGGGAACGGAACACGGGTGATTTTTTTAAATTCTAATTGAATGCTGGTATAAAGAAGCTATTAACGGATGTCTGTCCCAATTGACAACCTCTTTCCCCTATCAAAATAAAATTGGAATCAGAAGAAAGTTTATAATTTTCCTACCCCAGTAGTGGAGCGGTTTGTGGGACTGCCCAAAATTGTCGACAAAACCCTCCCATCGGTACAAACATAAACGCAACCCTGCTATTCGAAAGAAAGATAGTAATAATTTAAAAATGATGGTTGTGGTCAAAAACTTTGATGGAGGGGTGTTTTTTGGTAAAAAAATCACGTTTTGAAGCTAAAAACTTAAGATATCAAGATTATTACTTCTTAGCAAAACAAATTTTAATCATCATTGTAAATACGATCAATCTCTGACATTTAATTATAGATTATGTTTTATACACTATATAAAGGGTCTAGACATTTTAGACCCCAAATCACCCCTTTTTTTCCTAAAAAACGAATCCTTTTTATCAATGTCACCCAACGGAGTCTTACATGAAAAACCCTTGATGCAATGTATAAAAACTTATATCAATAACAAAAAGGATACCATAAACAAAGATTGCAAAGATTACATTAAAAAAAATAAAAAAATAATAATTTTGCTTAACCTGAGCCCAAATTTCATTTTTCGGCATAGAAATCGTCCCTGCCACCAAATATTTCAACCAAAAAAAGAATATTTCATTTTCTTAAATCTTAATATTTATCCTTCAAATAAAGGTGGTTGTGTTTTTTGTGTACGGTGGGGAGGGGTAACCTGAAGCACCTTTTCAAGGCTCGCCACATCGTACAGGGAAATTTAGGTGAAAGTGTCCTTTGGAGTTATTGAACAAAAACATCCCCTTTAAAATGTTCGACGTACACTAGCTTGCCATGAACTTGTATGTTTGATTCTAAGCCAAACAGCTTGAATAAGAATGTTCACAAATTATTACGGTCATATTATTTTAATCATGAAAAGTGTTTTCACTGAAAAGTAAATTACTTTTCCTTTAAAAGTGAGGGGCAATCAAAACGTAGCCCAAAGTATTAGCTGAGTTTACAGAAAACTTCATGCCAAAAATGATCCAAAATCGGGGGTGTGTGCAGTTGTGAAAGCACGAAAATGTACAAGTACACTTTGTATAGTGACATCATTGAACTCCTATTCGTTACTGTATGGGAAGGTTGTAATTTCTCCACAAAATGTTCTTTGTGATTTACGGTGCTTCGACGCCCCCGTAAAACCTGGTGTTCACTATTGGATAGTTCATGAATCAACCTTGCACCCGTGTCTTAGACAGTTCTGAGATTTAGTTTTTTAAAGTTTTTAGATCAATTAAGTGATTTTTCTCCATTGAACCCACACAGTGAGCAATTTTAGTGCTGTACAGGCGCCATCAGCTTGATACTGCATGAACACCTCCTCTAGAGTTTGCCTAATGTGAACCTTCTTAGCTTGACTGATTTTAGCTACGGGTTTGTAATCGGGGGATGTTCGGTGAATATGATTCCGTTGTGAGAAGAAATATACACGAAAAGTTAGAACATGATCAGGTCACCAAAACGTATATTGTTATAGCCAGGATTTATTCAAATTTCAACAAAGGCCAGGAACTATTTATTGATCAGGTTTGTAATAAATAATAAATAAATAAATGTGTAAGGTTATTTGAAAAACTGCAAAGTGAAACATAAGTCAAGGAAAAGTAACACTGCTAAAATTAACACTGCTAAAATTAACACAGCTAAAAATCCAACCATATATACATACTCAAAGTGGCCCAAATAGATTAACGTTCCAATTAAAGGTTAAGCTTTGTTTCCTCGTATTGATACCCCAACTAAAGATTTTTCTGGGAATTTATTTGGATATCTGCTGAAAATTGTTGATGCTTAACAGTCATTATTTATAAAGCAAAATTTTGTAAAGAAGGTAGAATTGTGGTTTTGAAAAAACACCAAATGGATGGAATTTGTCACAGTGTAATGTGTAGAATGTTTAGCCATATTCTCAATTAGTTTGCGCGTTCAAGGTATTGGAATTAATTATAAATTCCATTTTTCAACTTGGTCTCAAAAATGGCCATTTTGTGGATGTAATCTGTTCAGCCATCAAATATTGTTTGGTTATGATGGAATATATTTGAAACAGCTGAATGAATCAAAGACCATGCAAATTCAATTTATCGTGCATGGATAGTGTAGAATGTGTTTTATGTGGTTGACCATAGTTTTTCACTTTAAAATTGGAAATATAAAAAAGGTGATTAATTTGCTGCGATCAAAAATTTGTGTTTATATCATTTTAAGTTTAGCAAACCGAAGTGGTTATGTTTATTTGAGGGTGAATTTTGTGCCAATTTCATTGTGTCAACTGGTTGTAGGAAATAAAAGAAAACATTTGTTCCTGATGAGGGCCCTTTACTTCTGGGCGTCTAAAATAAAAAGGTCAGGTGTAACTCCAATATAATTCTGTAGGACAATATTCCTGAATAATAGTTATATAATATTGGATGGCTGAGGTGATAACAGAAAACTATCGCCTGAGCCTAGATCAAATATCGGGCGAGTCGAAGAAGAGCACGATAGTTGCTTGGCAGGGAGGGCGATATTTTCTGTTTATCAGCCGAAAAAGGCCATCCCCAATATTATTATTATTATGCAAGAAGAAGTCTGACGTGACAAAAATATTTTTAAAATGGCTTCAAAAACTAATAAAAAACACAGTAATTGATTGACGAGTGCATGACCGAATGCCCAATATTTTTGCGTATTGTGCAGTGTTGGGCGGTAGGTACGCGCAATCGCACTTGTGCGGTATTGCACCACAGATGCATAAAATAATATATACATGTCGGAAGACAATGCCACCCATGCATTTGTATGTTTGTATGTTCTATGAATTTCGCCAGTCACTGTTTGCAGGGATGAAATTCTTCGGAAATTTCTGGAAAGTTCCAGAAATATGCCACATTAAAAACAATTCTGGAAATGTAAAAAAACATATGTATTTTTTTACATGTGCTGGGTATGTTATTTCAGCATAAAAAAAACATACCCCATATTTTGTAGCGGATATTACTGGTTTACTCATTGTAGCCTTTCTTGTTTAGAAATTCCCTTTTGAAAAGGTTAACACCATGTGCAAACGTTTGGTCGCTGGCCTGAGGGCGGGATACCAATTTTCAGGAAAATTAACAATGTGTCATTTACATTTCCTGGTTGTTTTACTTGCAGAGTAACATTCAATAGCTGACAGATTGATGTAGGAATTTGCCCTCATACACAAAGAGAGGAAGAAGGCCAACGGTGGATTCCATGGTGTTAGTGGGTGAGGTCAAAGACCGGTGTTGCCATCCGGTGGGATGCCATGGCAGACACGTGGGTCCAATCATGCAATGTGCTGAGAAGTAGTTGTGGGTTATTCAAGACCAAAGTTGAATCTGATCTTGGTTGATGCCAGTGTTGTTGAATGGAGCAATGAAATTGGGGGCTTTGGTTTTAGATTCAGATTAAGCTTTGTGTTATTGGGGCTTGTGAAGCCCACCTTTATAAATTGGGAAGTTTTGTCTCACTTGAACATGATCAGTAAGAGGAATTGAATCACTATTTGTAGTGTGGTGTTTGTGTCTTCTCTGTGCTGTCTTATGTGTCTGTGTGATGGGACCTGGGTGTATGTATGTACACAGTTAAAATTTGGTTAATTTGCTCCCATTTGAAAGTTTTATTTCCAATCAAACTTGGTGACCAGGGTGGGCGAAAATGCATATTTCCCGGGACGATAGTCACATTTCCCATAGACTTCCTGCCATTTTTAATGTACTTCCTTTATCTGAAAAGTCAAAATTTACCTCTAAATGGTCAAATTTCCCAGGACGGAGCTTTTTAGATTCCCCACTTTTTCCCACCATGTTGGTGACCTTGACAGTTGAGATGGGGTGGAAGTCATGATTATTCAGGAATGAGTTGATAGGTCATAAGGGTGTTTTTACTGAAATCAATGCCTAAGTTACAGGTCTAAGCCAATCATTCTAACAGGTATAAAGACTTGTGTTTTAAGAACTCTTTGTTAGCCTACTTAAATGGCAATTTGTCTCAGAAATATGGTAAAGAAGCAATGTGTTTTACATTTGTTTCTTTGCCAGTAAAAAAAAAAAACATTTTTAAAATAGCATTTTGATGAACTATGCCATTTTACAGCTAAATTGAACAGATTCTTTTTTTTTAAAGAGACGGGACATTTCAAGAGAGAAGCACTCTCAATTTTTTTAAAACCCAGGTTTTTTGCATATTTGGAATAAACCAATGTATTAGATCATACCTGAAGTGAATAAGCTGAATACGCCATCTTTATGTAATAAGATGATGATTTAGTAATTTCTGTCATACACGACAGAAATTCACAGCATGGTTCCTATAGGGACGATTAGGATCGGAGCAAGTTCAAAACAAGGTTTGCGGTTTTCTTTCGTGCTTGTTTGTCTAATAAACCATCACTACTCTTGGTAGGTGGTCTACAACCAATCAAGTGCAATTTGAGAGAAACGTATCCTTAAAAAAAAATCCCTCCTGTCACTTTAATTGTTTTTGTTAAACTTTTTTATGAAAAGATAAAAAGTGGTTCACTTGAATAGCGTTACATGGTAGATTTGGTCTCACATAGCTATGTGTAGGCTTAAAAGAAATAGCAAATATTTTTGTTTGCCTTGCTCAAATATACTTTTAAAAGATTGGATCAAATCTCCAGTGTGATCTAGGGTATATTTTAGTGTAACCACATAGTTTTTTTAATTATCAGAAGTGACAATACTGATACCATTTCTATCAATCGGTGAGTTAGATTTGTCTGTAGTCTGGGACTGAACAAATAAATTTAGACATAAACATGTTCAAAGCGTCATGGATATTTTATAAACAACACAACAATATCTAATTATGAAGAAGAATGGCAATATGGGGTCTAGCAGAAGAGGGCTGTTTTGATCTCAATCCATGATGCATCGCAGTGCCTATACTTACGTTAATTAAACATATGTCAGTACATGGGGATAAAGTGTTCCAAAAGTGTTAAGAACCACACAACATTTTATAAAACAGCCTAAAAACTTGTGGGCTAAAGTGACCGTTTAAAGTCGGGCGATTTTATGTTAAGAATAGGATGTTATGGGATCACATGAACCTATTGAGGTGAAATTTCCCAAAGACTGGTTCGGCGCTGCATGGTGGGATTGACTCAAAACACCCTCTGTGTCGAGCAGTTTAAGGAAATGCTTTGAAGCTGGAGACATCAGATCAAATATGGAGATAACAGATTTGTATCATTATTAAGGCTATAAGTGGATAAGTTAAAAATTGTCAGTTTTAACAGTGCAAAGTACTAAGGACATATTTTAACTTGGGTACCCCAAAATATTGAGCTTGCTAATCAAGACCCATCAATAATACATTGAACAATTTCCTTATTCTTCTGTTAACTACAGTACATAATTTTCATGACATGAAATTGCTGCAAATGAGGAATATTTCATTCAGTCTTGCATCTGATGGAGCATGTGTGGTCTCGGAGACACTTGTGGTCTAGGGAAAAGCGCAGGACTCATGATAATTAGACCATTAAAATTGTTGTTCGGGCCCCCACGCTGGTCAAACATGATTGTGTCCTTGGTCAAGATGCTTAATCGCAATTGCTTTGTCAACAATTAATCTGGGGAGCTCTATGGGAATATTAACAATAAGCACGTAGGACTTATGCACTGCAAGGACATGTTTTGAGCAACTACCTAGTTGGAGCTGCAATGATTGTGACCAATTTCTTGAAGGCGGCCGGAAAAATAATTTGCAAGAGTGCTTCATGAGCCTGTTACAAGGATTAAGCGCTGTATTAAAAACTGGTATTGTGTGTTTGCCCAAATTGCAGGAAGCACATAGGGATTACTCTGTTCGTATGTCTGTGTATCTGTCTGGGGTTGTATCTGTGTGTGTGTGTGTCTGTGGTCAAAACTGTTAACCTTAATAAATTGCATTGCCGTATGAGTTCCGTAAGGGCTACGATGATGTAACTTGGGGTAAGACTGGGCGGGTTGGGGTGACATGTTGCGTGACCTCATATGACCTTGGTGACTCATTGCAGGTGTGTCTTCAGGATTTTTCCTGATTTCAGGATTTTTATTTTCAAAATTTCGACAGATTCATTTAATTTCAGCCCGATTTTAAGAGTTGAGGTCGATTTTACGTGTTTTTCAGGATTTTTTACCACAATTCAGGATTTTCCGCAAAACTCAAAAACCCTGATCATGTGACATTTGGCACCCATCACAACCGCGGGTGGCAGACGACACTCGCAGTCAGGGGCCGAAATGTATTTTTATTATTATTTTGCTGATTGTTGTGAGACTAATGTGCAATTCCTTTTTCTTGAATCAGCTGTCACAAATTGTGTGGAAAAACTAATCTTGATTGAGGCATGTCAATCCTGTAGGTTTAGTGTGTTTTTGTTTTTGTTTTTATTGATGTTTTTTGTTTTTTTATATTGAGGTTTCTTTGTAACGATTTAACATAACTAAGGATATTAAATCAAACTTTTAATATTTGTTCCCCAGGACTGAAAATGCTGCCATTAAAGTGTATGCTATCTTGACCCATGGCATTGTCTCTGGCCAGACATCTACCGAATCAACAATGCATGCTGTGACAGGTGGTCGTGCCAACGAGATACCCCAAGATGACAAGATGAAGCAGAGTGATAAAGTCACAGTAAGTCTTAAAGGGCCGTGGTCCAATCGCGAGAGCCTTGTCACCAGAACCCCGGGATTGTCGACCGGAAAGTGTCAAAATTTTGGTAATCTGAAAGAAAGCTATTTTCTATTTACCCTGTGAAAATTCTTTGGGCTAAATGAGTTGGTTGTGCGGTATGTTATGAAGCAAAAACAAAGATCTAGTCTATGGGACTTACAAAATCACGTTGTCTAGGCTCGCGCATCAAAACTGATTGGAATATCGGCGCGAAGGCATTCTATAGAAAAAAACTTTGTATCACTTAAATCCAGTCATAACCATTTAAGAATTTATTGGCATGATCTATAGGCACTATCCCTCGTCTACCGAGCCATTTTGTAACAAACTCCCAAGGGGGGTACTGAACACCCGATTCCTAAACTTTGGTTACACAAAGGAAGCTTAGGTTCTTTTTACATTGGTATCAAAATAGGCGCCAACATCCCATTATGACGTTCACCATGACGTCATATGTGAGGAAAGTCCAAAAAATACCCCATGCATATAGGTTGGAAAATTGTATTCGCATTTTTTAGCCGACTCAAAACACCTTATATATGCTCTAAAAATGCTGTCATTAGATGAAAGTAGTAATTTCCCATCAAGTAGAGTACAAAACGCATGAAAATCTGATTTTCATAACCTTTTTGGCGAAAATTGACTTTATTATACACTGCTGTGTTTGGTCTATGGAAAATGGCCGTGTTGCTGACATGCGAACTTATGACGTCTTGTGACGTAATGAGAGGCATGTTGGTATCATTTTGATATAATGGCAAGAGGAGGGGACCATAGCTATCTATGGTACCAAAAAATCAAGTGTCTGTGAATTTTCCTGTGTTGTGTTAGGCATGTGGTACTCTCTTCGAAAAAGGGGGGGGTGGTTACCCCCCCCATCCATGCACTTGGGATAACCCTGTATCTTACCTATACCCGGTGGATGTTTGTTTTTGATGAATGAAACGGAGAGTGGAACATGTCGATTGACAATACATAAATAAATTTGGCACCAAGAAAGGGGTTTTAGCAAGCCGCAGAAAAACCTGAAGGGGGACCACCCCCCCCCCTTCGGTTAGACGAGGGATATATAATGAAATTCCCAAATAAGATGCTCAAATGGTTTTAATGGTCATTGGAGTAGTATTTCTTGTGAAAGAAAACAACCATTTTCATGGTAATTGTCGTTATAGCAGTAGATGATTAAGGAACCACCAGGTTTATTATTTAAGCTATATTCTGCCACAATCGTGTTGATTTTTGCTTGTATCCTTTGTGTGCTCACCGAAGTTTGCAAGAATGAGCCTTGTGCTAGAATGGCGAAGTCACATGATTGGGTTTTCGTGGATTGGTTTGTATTACATGCACGTTGTAATATAGCAGGGGAATATGAAGATGCAGCTCCATGAATGCTGTACAGTTGTGTACATTTGCCAGAAATAAATCTAGGTTGCCATTTGGAATTAACTTTTAAACTTTACAGTTGTTTTAGTTTATTGCAACTCGCAAATATGTGTCGCGAGTTAAATCCATGCCAAGAGTGTTTGAAAGTTTCACTTTTTGTTGTGTGTCCAGGTGTAGGAATTACATTTGCTGGCAGAGGCTACAGGAGACACATCATAATGGCGAATCAGTCTCGTATCTCTTCAGCCATGTTCCACTTAAATATTTGGCCGCGTTGCCAAAAGTTACTGTTGTTGTGTATGTTGTTTACAAATTTTTTTGTTTGTGTGTTGGCAATTTTGTTGAGATGTGCTTGTGTAGATTGTAAGGCAATCTTAGCAGTAGACCCAGTGATGCTGTACAGGAGAAGTAGAAACTGAGAGTGATTCTGCTTCACATTTCTACATGGTGGTGCTGATTCCAGACACTCAAAATTGCACTGCAAAATCCTAGATTGCTTGATTGTACTGAAACGCCCATTTATCTCTTCTGGTCATGTTCATCTGGCTAGGAAAAAGAGTGATGTCATCGGTTTCACGCAGTACATTAAAGGTCGCATCGCGAACGAAGTATATAAGCAGAAAGTCTGGTTTATCAGCACAGCTTGTAGCCTAGGGATAGGGCTCTTGTCTAGTGATTCAGAAGGTTGTGGGTTCGATTCCTTCTAGGGTTGCTTTGGAGCTTGTCATTAACGGTTGTATAATATGATTTGGTTACACATCTGGGTTGGGTAACAAAAAAATCATTCCTCTACTTTTAATTACATTCGTTAACCATTGTAAATCATGCATTTGAGTCCCAGGTGTGTATTTGTTCTTGTACAGACAAAAATTGGTGACCCTCATGTAGTAATATTGTAGATGCGGGGTTCAAGTATCAATTTTTGATCCTGTGTTCTAGTGTCTTTAGTCCCTGAATTCATCTGTGGGTCGTTTAATACCCCTACCTTGCTCACTATTACTGCCAGCTTTGAGGTCTCTTAATCGCACACAGCTGGGTACGTAGTCTAGTGGATAGGACATCCATTTAGTGATCGTAGGGTTTGTGGTGCATTCTCACACCGGCGCAGTCCCCAAGAATAATTTTCCTTCGAGGTTGCTTCGGTAACTTGATTTGATACACATCTGGGTGGGTTAAAACTGTCAATTCCTCTAATCTTATATTGAAAGCAGTTGTTATGGACCTCCTTGTGTGAAGGGTTTTTTTACTTTAAAAATTCATGCATTCTGACACTTAAAGGTCACATGCAAAGCCTCCACATGTTTTATGTTAATTAAAGCTAAAGTAATAAAGGAGACAGATAATGCAAGTTATTTATATTTTTTCACTATTCGTAAGAAGATTCAGGCGATAAACACATCAACAAAAGCCCCAAAAAAGTTTGAAAAATCAAAACGTTGGCAACTCGGACGTGACGCGTGTGGAGTATCACCCATTTTACGTAGTGTTGCCAGCCGTAAGTGAAGTTGTACCTTTGGCAGCATTTAAATTTCTAAATCCTTGCATTTTGTTACAATTTTAAGTTCAGTATTTTTGATGTTGAGTTTTATTGGTTAAAATGCGTAAAAATACGGTGCACAACGAAAAGCGAATGGCCGCGCGAATCCTATTAATATAATTGCATCATAACTGAGGAAAATGTACACAACGTGGGGTTGCTAAAATTTCTGACTACACGTCAGGAACTGGTCGAAGCATTTGAAGTATCATCATAGGACCCTAATTTATTAATTAAAAATAGTGGATAGAATTATAGCATGTATACTTCTCAATATTAAAAGCATGATCAATATGATTTAGTGCCAAAAGCATCGCTAGTGTGTGGTTCTAGATGGACTATGACCGCGAGAGATGCCGAGAGCTGGAACTTTTGGCCGAGATTTGAGGGATAGATTAATGTCACAACGCCGACGCGACACTGGTACTAAAACTCTTTTAATATAGCTTTCATAAACAGTAAAACAAGGTTTGCTGGTGAAATCATCGAGAGATAGATGGTGGATATTTTCTGGTTTTTGTATTCAAACTTTTTGACGATAGTTGTGTGCGTGACACAGTCACACCAATGTTAATTTGCTATTCCCCGATCGCGATGTGAGCAAAAAGTAGACTGCCCTGAGCCGGGGCCCTGATATAATCAGATAATGGTCACGTTCCCTTATTACAGCTTTAAACCGCTTAAGAGGATATACTTGTTTTCAAAAGTTAAAATATTATTGTAAAAGTGTAAACTTGCGGTCCGGCTTGGGGTGCGGTATGCGTTAGCTCCCAGTCTTTCGAAAGCTGTGGTAGACAGTTGTATAGCACGCGGGATAGATAGCACGCTGTATACCAACGCCCAGCGATCGACCCCCCCCGCGCCCCATCCCCGGGATACACGCTTAGATGCTTCAAGCTGCGCCTGTACTTCACTGGTGATACGTAGCAAAGTGTAGGCCAAGATCCAAATTATCGATGTGTAGAACTGATTTTATAATTGTAAGATCAAATAATTTTCACCAATAATTGCCATATGTACTAGTAAGCCGATTCAATTTTTGTTCATTTTGTACATATATTAGTTGAACTTTATGCAAAAGCTGCGAAGAATTGGGAAGATAGATCATGAGTTCGTTGCACCTTTCGTGTCTTATCGCTGTCTAATTCTCAAAGAACTCACGACCGCCGCTATGTCTTAACTTCCTTTGTGGCTTGTGTAATATCTTGGTGTGTACATCTTACTTCATTTAGTGGTGTAATTGGATATAGTTAAATCATAAGATGTTGTAAGATAGAAGAAACTTGGCAGGTTGCATCCTTGCCAGCTTTTGCCCGGTGCCAATGCATTGTTTACGTACACATCCGGTTCTTTTGTTCGAGCTGATACCTCTATGACGTCATATTCAATGCGCCACAATTTCTATTCGTTCGGAACTTCAGTTGAAAAGATGAGGCCAAAAAGTACCAACTGAAACTTATAAAAAAGTAAGTGTTGGTTGAGGATTTAATTTGCTGCGATTTGAAACTTAATGAGTTATATGGTCATGAAGAAATGAAAATAAATATAAAATTCTTATTACATTGCTGTGCATGTGAGCTTTAAGAATTATTGGAACATATTTGTTAAAAGTTGAGTCTAAACATATGTGGCCACAGTTAACTTGAACATGGATCTTGTATATTGTAAAGGAAATAGAAAAGCACAGCAACTATTTTCAGGGAAAGCAACTGCATTTTAAAGAAAACCAGTAGGATTCCATTAATTTTCTCTTGGTTTTTTTATTTGGAATCATCAAAATTTCCCTCCCAAATCCCAAATTTAAACATTTTGGGCATGCACAGTCGAAATAGTCATGTATTGCTTAATATTTCACATGCAGAATTTGCCTAAATTACAAATGTAGGCTGTGAATAGGGGATGCTCAAACTTATTTCATGCTGTGTGGCTCGATTGATAGTTACTATTGAGTTAAATGTGGAGAATTTAATCATTGTTCCATCTTACTCATGACAGGTAGTGGGGGGTAGTTAGTATTAATTTCAAAGGGGACACGTGGGATGCAACTGAAAGTTGTCATTCCTTGAAAAAAGCCTTAATATTGTGAATGTTAAGTTTGAAGTGAGTTCTAACCTTGAGTGAAAAGTGTACTTGGTTATTTCTGGCAGCTGATTGCTTTTTATTTATTTCCGGTCTGAGCCATTTCCTGTAACCTTATACATACGGCATGTGTTAAATGCCGACTCTAAGAGATTTTTAAATATAATTTTGTGTTTTATTTATTGAAAATAGTAAAACTAGAACTAAAAGATAGTCATATAAAATGCCCAATTCCGAATTTTACGATGTAATCGGATTTTTGTTTTCCTAGAGTAAACATTTTATGTGTAGGATACAGTGCCATAGAATATGTGTATACTAATTTCTGGATTGGAAATTTATAACACAAGTTGTGATTTCTATATGAAGGACTTCGATTTGAGCTTAGCTATTTCACACAGTGTTAGTAATATGGACAAGCATTTTGGATATGCAAAAAAACAACAAGCCCTTGTTTGCACCCAATGATGGCGCCTCAGAAATCTCTGAGTCGGCCTTTTAAGGGTTGAGTGCATCTTTAATCCCTATGGTACCATCAGGTGCACTTACGGTTCCAACCCTTCCACGCACCACATGCGCACACAACATGAGATACCTCTGCCAGACCACCCCCCCCCGTAACATCAAACATAGTGCCTTCTATATCTCTCTGTGTAAACCATATACATTCTTACAGTATCTATGATTTGCTCATTAAATTGTATTACTCCCAAGCAACCAATGAAAATAGTTCTTAGATACTGATAGATAGACAGGTGAGTGCCCAGGGGGTAGAGTGCTTGTTCCTTTGGTCTATTCTCCTTACACAACTGAGCGAGCATTGAAGTCTTGCCTCGTGTTGGAATGTGTTTTTATTTCATTTCTGGCATTTTTTTCCCCCGATCAACTATCCAAAAACCTTTCAGGCCATCCATAATATGTGAGGATAACGTACATCTAATTTGATTTAATAACTCGGCAAATTTCTTTGAAGTATAACATGAAGAATTTTAGACTTCTACCAGGACCATAAATAATGACAGGGAAAACTGGGACATAGAACGGGTTCAAATCGAGGGTGACAACAGTAAGGACGTAACTCAGCACTGAAAGGAAATATTAAGAATTCTTTAAATTGGTGTTCATAATTAAAAATTGTTCTTTGTTGATATAATATTTGCTTACAGTACCATATGTGAGCTTTATGAGATGTTTACATTTTGAGTAATGAATAGATTTGCTTAGTAGAAATATTAAACATCACATTTCTCAAAAGCAGTATTACAGCAGAATTAAAGCAATTCTTTAATATTTCTTTCAGTGCTGAGTTTTGTCCTTCTGTTTGTCAACCCTCGAAATACTCGATGGTCATTGAAATTTTGACTGACTGTCATTTGTGTTATGGTGTGGTAGAAGTCTAAAATTCTTTGTGTTATGTTAATTACCTACATGTTTGAGCTAATTCTTCTTTTAAGTAGTATACGCATCTTGTAGGAAATGTGTGAAGGTGGTCAAAAATCACAAACATGTGGTTTGTAAAATGTTTGAGTTGCTGGTAAGAATTCCAGCCAATAATCCTAAATTTTGATGGCTACATTTTTTTTTAATGCACAATCACAAAATCTTGACCAAAAAGATGTTTGTGTAATATTTTAACAAGCAATATTTTCTCATTCCAAAACCATTGGGATTAGAGAGTCAACTCTACTGCAAGGGTAATTTTTTTGAATTTTGTTTTATAAAATTTAAAGAGTACTTTATAACTATGTAATGTGGGTTGTGTAGGGACCTTAAGGACTCCTCGATTAAAATAGTCAAAATTGGTTTGCGGTCTGTATTTCTGTACCGATTGTTGTTGACCTTCGGTAATTGGATGTCTGAAACTAAGAAATTATATCAGTAATCTAAGTTTATTTTACACTTTACTGGTTCCTCTATATTGTAACTTATTTTACCTCTAACTAGTTATATAATTTTTCTTCATAACTTCTATTATTACTTGAGCATGAGGTGGAGTCAGAGGGTGTTTTGAACCAATCCCATAATGCAACGCAATGTGCCTATACTGTATTGTACTAAACACAAATCAAGTGTTTAAGAAGTTTTAAGGACCACAAAAAAATCATGATCAGAATCGCTTAAGTACTAATGCTTTATGGGCTAAACTGTAAAAGATCATAAGAATTGCTTAAAGACACTATCAGTGATTTGCTAAATCAGAAAATAGAAAAAATCATCAAGAAATATATTTACGCATCTTTGTAACAAATGTAGGTGTTCTAACATACCTTTCAAGTGATACGGCCAACAGTAGCCTAATAAGGACAAAATCTGATATTTTAGCCGTTACTGTCCGTACAGACACTTACTACAACACGTAATGGAATGGAGATTAATATCTTTGAATACTGCTGCTTTCTTCCTTTTTCAAGTTTTTTCAGTTGGTAAAAAAACTTACAAGAATTCTACAGACAAAAACTATTCCTGCAAATTTCAAATATTTTTACTCCTTTGGGCGGATCACTGATAGTGCCTTTTAAGTACTTATGCTGTATCCTGTGCTGTATGGGCTAAAATGCATGCAAAAGTCAGTTTTATGCATTAAGAATAGGTTTTTGTGGGATCACATGACCTTATTGAGGTGAAATTTCCCAAAATTGGTGCATTGTGGGATCTGAGTTGGAGTCAAAACAATTTTATTATATTGCATTCCTGCAGAAGTGTTGGCATTGAAGTGATTGTGTACTGAAATTTAGGCTGGGAGTATGTCATGGCATTTTGTAAATATTTTGGAAACAAGGGATTATGTACAGCTAGAACTGGCCCTCCCTCCCCTCATCCCTCTCCCTTCCTCTTCCCTGCATTTGTTAATTATGACATGTGTAAGGGTAGATATAAAAAAGAAGTAATCAATGTTATTAGCATTTTAAGCAGTTGAACTTGGTATTTTAGTTAAAGAAAAAAGGCCAAACACATTTGGCATGTGTATTAATACTGGAGAGTAAAACAATTGGCAGCAAAACAAAATATTTTAAAAGTACCATTAATTTGCAAATTAGTGTGTTAATTTACTGGCTAAATGTAAAAATTCAAATTTGTTCCTCACAATTTGTAATGTTAAGGTTTTTTCTGTACAATGTAAAGCAGTTATATTTGTCTAGATTATGTGTAGCCTATGGTTAGGTGAACCTGGCCTAGGTGCATTCTTTGTATTTTTTGTTATAGTACTAATTTAAATTTGACAAATGTAATAGGGTACTGTTTTTTACCAAGTTTGCCTTTTTTGCAGTTGTACTGTTTTTCTACAGGCTACTTTATTATCATCTGACTGCACGAGATATTCAATTTAAATTCATTAGGCCAAGGGAAAAAAAAAAGTTTGTCTCAGAAGATTTTGTTTAAAATTGGTCTTTTAACGCATCATTTTTTTAGGTTTTGGCTCACTTAAAATTTGTCGAAAAAATTTCAGAAAAAAAATGAGAATTTGGCCGCAATAAAAAAAAGTGGGTCAAAAATGCAATAAAAACAAATTTAAAAAAAAATCCTGCATTTGGCATTAGCATTTAAAAAAAAATAAGCATTTGCATTTTTCACATTTCTTCTGAGACACTTGTTTTTTTTTTTGCTTTAAGTGTAATATTATTAACTATTGGTAAAAGTGGAGAGATGGTATTGGGAACTATAATCTGCAAAGCCACTTGTCCTGCTGAGAGCATGACAATTCCCCATACCATATTGATGCTAAACCCAATAAAAAAATTTTCATATCCCCAAGTCATTCTTACTCTGTTTAATAATGTAATAGAATTTGAACATGGCTGCAGTAGATGGATGTTTCTGCCAGTGGCCACTGATCCAAAATTTAGACTCAATCAGCATTTTGACCAATTGCTGGTTATTTGCACAAATCATTGTACAATTTCTTTTATTCTGATGTTGACATTCACTATAGTTGAAATTATATCAACAATAATTTTATTAAAGGAATTAAAGGATAGCACAATAATCCGAGTTCGGCCATGTGTTAATCGGAGTTCAGCATTCTAATTGGCTCAAATGTAGATGTATTTTAGGTAGATGTGTCTTGCCTCAAATTACATTCAAGCCAGTTAAAGTGAACAATAATTCTGATTGATTTATGAGATATTGCAGAACATTATTAAGTGTTTATTAATTAATAACAACTGAAACTTGTGAGAGAAAGAATGATCCAAATATTCAACTTGTAGGATCACATTTGGAATAAAACCCTAGTAGAGCTTCAGAAAGCTAAGCCCCTACACTTACACGAGGCACTAGTGTACTACTTACTATGTGGCATCTTGAAATGTTGGTGGTTACTTTGAAAGCCACCTTAGGATAAGTGATGCATCATATATCAACAGGTACACCTGGAAATGGAGTTTACATAACCTGACCCATCTGACACACTTCTGACACTCTATCTGACACACTCATGAATTTGAAAAAGCGTAATGGAATAAACATGTGCTTTATTCCGTGAAGGGTTTCCGAATTTATAAGTGTGTCATAAAAAAGTATCAGATGGGTCAGGTTACGGAAACTCCCCCTGGAAATGAAGTGTTGCTACATGATTTTGAACATCTTTCGAAAAGGACGGGTCAATTCTCAGTGTTGATCTGGCTCCAATTTTACATGAAATATTGAACAAGCGCTGTGAGAGTCTATATAGTGAATGTGTTGCATGGGGCTCGGCTGAATGACCCCGTTCAAAATATGCCACTGATTGAAGACTTCGCCATTTATTTATATACATGTATTACAAATATATTACAATATGTATAAAAGATATTATGAATCATAGTTTATATCACTTTGCCAAATTAACATTTCAAGTTACCATGTGCTGTACATTTCAGAAGTGGTCAGATATTATTTCTTGTAATTTTGCTTGTGAATTTGGCTTTTTAAAGCCAGCATACATTACGTACATGTAGTACAAACGATCATGGTTAGTGGTGGTTGGGCGATTTGAATTTCAGTCGAGAGTACATGTATCTGCTTACATGTGTATCTTGAATAAAAGCTATTCCTGATTTTTGCATGTTTTAATTCTATCTTGTGATAACTCTAACAGTTGGGAATCCAAGGTTTAATTTTATGTTCTGCTATTAATTGGGTGACCTGATGATTATGGTCTGAATTTTATTGTGTTTTCCCCTCACATGGAAGCATATCACCAAAAACATTTCGTAACAAATTCTAAGTGAAATCTGTCCAGCGATCTGAATAGTAGAAGCAAATATGTGTATTAATGATTGTGATATACCACATTTGGAGACATTTCCATTTATAATGAAAAATATGTGAACTTCTGATATCAAAAGCAGGCAGCTTTAATAAAAAAAAATATCTTGGGATTAGTGTTCAACTACATGATCCTAACAAGGTTGCAGGGATATAATGAAGTTAAAATTGGATGGAAAAACAAGTTTGTACAATGCTGCATTGGAAAGGGCCATTGCACAGGTGTGTGATGCTATTCTGATGGTCCTTTCCCATTAGAATAGAACAAAAGAATTAGATGGAAAACACAGGCTTGTTCATATTCCATGGGAGAGGGTCACCACAACAGGTGTGATACTGTTCTGATAGTCTTCTCCCATGGAATAGAACAAAAGAATTGGATGGAAAAACAAGTTTGTATTCATGTATTTCATGGCAGAGAGTGCCATCACAAACATGTGCAGTACTGTCCTAATTGTCCTCTTCCATGATAATAATGTGAAAAATTCCGTTTGTTTGTATTCCATGCGCGAAAGCCATTATTACAGGTGTGATAACTGTTCCAATGGCCGTCTCTCATGAAATTGACAGAGATTTGAAAAACAATTTTCACATTAACATGGTGAAATCCATTACCATAGCAACTATTGTTATCATAGTCCCTGTCCCAATGAGGGAGAAATGAAAATTGGATGGAAACCAATTTGTTCGTATTTCATGAGAGAGGGCCATCACAATGGGCATTGATACTGTTCTGATAATCCTTTTACAAGGAATAAAAAATACGAAGTTTGATGGAAAAATAAAGTACCCTTAAATCACATTCCATGGAGCAGCCAGTTGTGATCTTTTCTAAAATTGGTCTTTTAGCACGTACCCAAAACACGAAATCTGGTTTCTGAAATGCTCAAAGGTTGTTTTAATATTTCCTGTGTCCCTTACAGTCTCGGACATACCAGACTTTGCCAGTTGGGGTTATGCCTGCCGACACGCAAGATTTCAAATAAAAGCGAAAAACAAATCACCTTTTTCTCAAAAAATAATTGTTAATTAACCATTTCAGATTAAGAACAGGCCTTGCTAACATCTGGAATCAAGGCCCAACATGCTAGATACTCTTCCCTCCTCTCCTTGCATTATGGATTGTATCTTGGAAGAAAGTGGCATTCTCACTAACTCTTTGTACGTGTACTTCTGTGTAGTGTGTCAGTGTGAATTTGTGGTTGTACCGAGTGAACCACACTGCGACGCCCTTCCAAAGATGTTTTGAGTGTGCTACAAGCTGCGTCAAGGTTATGACATCAAATGTTCAGAGCAATGCTTGTGCGTGCTGGGCTCAAATTTCGATTACATGTAGCTGGTCCCGATTATGATAGGACATACATGTATGAGTGCATTTTTGTCATTTTCCGGAATATGTAATTTTTATGTATGTGTACGTTATGTGGAATTACCAATCTGCACAAGACTTTTTTGTTTGTACTAGTGTAGTTGATTGCTGAAAATTGACTTCCTGGGGATAGGGTGATTATTTCCTCCATTTTTGTTCTGCATTTGCCCGGAATAAACAACAGCTTATTTTACTTTATAAACTGCATATAAGGATAAATCCATGATCTGGAACGTCACAGTACCGTAATACTGTATAAGTGTAAACTACATCAATATATCGTTTGCTATCATTAAGTGGAAATTGTGATTTGACTGTGGTATTCTATATGTACGTTGATTTGAAGAATTTGAAGAATTAATAAAGATGACTTTTAAGTAACAATTTGTTTTATTTGATGAAGAGGAACTAAAACATTTGAAAAAACCTAGTTTATCAAATGAAAAAGGCAGTTTTATTAACAACAAATTTATTATGTTTGTATTCTACTATTCAGGGTTTGATGAATCTGGTTTTGTCCAATTGAAAAACTAGCTATATCCAATGAAGTTTTCAGAAGCTCACAATCTTGGGTTGAAAAAACAGGTTTTTCACTTATATGGGGAAAATTCTGATAACATGTTTATTTATGTGGAAGTGAAGTGTGGTGTGTATTAAGGTTTTATACTGTTTTGCATTGATATTGCCAATTGTGTGTGATTATGGAGAGTGAAAGAGGTTTGATGTTGTATGCTGATGATCTGGTTTTTTGATGGGCGAGACAATGGAGGGACTGAAGGAAACGTTTAAGAAATGGAAGAACCCGTTTGATAGCAAGGGTCTGAATTTAAAAATTGGACGACAAAAGTAATGGCGAGTGGGGTGGCGGGGGAACTGTCAGTGGAGTAAGGTATACCCCATGTGGTACGTTCGAAAGAGGGGTAGAGCATTCGTGTGGTGGGGAAATGGATTCATGGGTAAAAAAAAAGATTCACAAAGATGAATAGGGTGACCCCAAGATTGGTCAAGAGATTTTTTTGTGTGGGCAGAAGTGTGAAAAAAGCCTGGAGGATGGGGGAACAGGTGGAAAGTTTGAAGTGATGAGGTGGATCAGGGATTTGCGTGTGGAGTGGGACATCAACGCCCGTAACCATTGTATTTTTAGGCGAGGGACATTTTTTTTTCAAAAGGACTCTCTCGCAAATTGCAAGGTGGGGGGAAGTGGACTTTTCCAAAATGTAAACCGTTTTCAACCAAATTCATAACCAACCCTACTTTTTTGCTCGCATCCACTCGTAAATTGTGCTTTTTTGGGCATGTTTTTAAGTTCTCTTCATCTTCAGGGGTTTGGGGCTTTTTCCGATTTTGGGGGCATCTTTCTCACCGTCCCCTCCCCTGGTTAAGGTCCTGGGAACAGGGTAAATGGGTGGTTTCGCGGCAGCCATGGCAGCTATTTAAGGTTGGAAAGGGTAAGGAAATGTAGCTCGTTCCCGTAGCGTTGCATGTCGTCTCCGTACCTACCTCCTAAAGGGAGAGAAGATAGTATGGGCTATCAGAGCGGAAAAAGCCAGAGCAACCTCGGGCTTATATCCCGGCTAAAAATGAGCTAGTATCACCTGAAAGGAAAGTTATCTCATGTGGTTTTTTCTAGGATCCAATTTTATAGGAATAAGAATATGTTAAGGTAAAAGGCCGACCTGACGCATCTCTCCAATATAGGGGGTATTTCCGGGGTCAAAAAAATAAAGAAAATCATTATTATGGTACATATGAAGACAAATAAGATATCCTGATTTTCCTGACCGTGTAATGACCTTAGGAATTAATCTTATTCCGGCATTTAGTATAATGTACTTGATTGTAGTAATGATAAAAAGTTAGGGGTCACTAAATGACCCCCTTATTAGAAATACAGTGAAAATTGCTTAAATCTACAAAATGAACCACAATAGGAAGTAAACAATTTGTTCAATCCAGAAAATAAGTTTCATGATAGTAGAATGTCTGGTGGAGGTCTGGTGAGGTGGCAAATGCAGTATTTTGGTGGTGGCAAAACCATGGGTTGTGCACTCAATGATGCGACTTTGTGCCTATACCAATGGTGAAACGCAAATAGATTTCAATGTGGTTGAAGGAACGTTACTCTGTGTTTTTTCTAGATCATAATTTTATGAGAATAAGAATATGTTTAGGTAAAAAGCCCGATTCCTGAACGCACCCCACCCCCCCAAAAATTGGGTTATTTCGTGGGGGGGGATACTATTTAAGGGTACATATAAGACAATAAAATATACTGACCGTCTAGTGACGACAATAATTTAGCATATTCCGGGTCTTTAAGTCATATGTTACTGATGTAGTAATTATACAAAGGCAAGTAAAGTTGTAGGGGGTCAAAATCCCCCCCCCCCCCATATTACGACAGTAGTTTTTGGGGTGGCACCCGTGAGGGGGGCACTTGAATCATAAATTTAATTATAGAGTCTTTTATGTGCCTACAAGGTGGTACGAAAATAGCTTCAGGGTGGGGGATTTTTTGATCAGATAAATTGGTCATTGAGTTTTATGCTGATTTGTGAGAAAAAAGGGTCTTGGTTTATTGAAGCGATTTGGGGTAGGGTTTTTGGGTGTCAGTTTTGAGTCACAATGGGTTTCAAGGAGAGGCCTTCGTGTTATACGCTAAATTGACGAGGCAAAAAATGAGCTCGTATTACCTGTAAGGAAGTGTTTATCTCATGTGGTTTTTTCTAGATCTGATTTAAGAGGAAATAAGAAGATGTAGGTAAAAAGCCCAACCCTTGAACGCATCCCCTATATAAGTGGGTATTTTTTCTGGGGGGTCAAAATAAGAAAAATACCATAATTTGGTAATATATGAAGACAAACAAGATATACTACCGTTTATTGAGCTTAGAATGCAGCGTATTTGAATATAATGATACGAGGGTAATTAAGTATTTCGGGTGTGTCACGAAAATTGCTTAAAATGCCAGATTTTGGGTTGCAAACCCATGGGTGGACTTCAATATTCTACTTTATGTGCCTACCAGATGGTACGACGAAGGTCATGGAAGCTTTATGTTTGATAATTATGAAAAAAGGGCGTCAATGGGGGAGTTGAAGTGAATGGGTGTTCAGAGTGTCAGTTTGATGTCGCAAATGGTTCAGGGACAGGCAGTTGATATCCACAAAGATATGGGACCGCCCCCACCACCACCAACCACCAGGGTAGCAATATACGGCATGGCCCCGCAATTCATTACAAATTGGGTTGCAAACATTACCATTTAAACTAAACAATTTGAACATTGTCTAGTTAGTCGTTGTTTGCCCACCCCGCTGCTTCATGTGATAACAAACCGGTTCGGGGGTGGGGGGGGTGATTTAAGAACTAATACTATATAATACATAATGATGACAAATAAGATCAACCAAACCTTGTAGTAACCTACGAGATCTAGTTTAATTTTACTACTACTACTGCCACCTCCCCCTTGAACTTCCTTCCCTGTTTTTACATAAATAATGTAAACAATCCAAATTGTTTTCAAACCTTGGAAGTTGATTCAGTAAGGGTCCTTTTCATTCTGTCAATTTTTGTTCATGCCATTATGCCCTTTAAGTGTTAAATGCTTAATGTAGTAATGATATGACAGTGATTAAAGCTGGGGGATAGCAACCCCCTCGTGAAAATACATCAGAAAAGTATTTAAAACACAACTACTACTTGTTTGGTTTTTTATGTAATTTTTAATCATGGACAAAAGTATTATTCCATATAGGTGATAATCAAACTAAATTTAATTTACATTCGGCAAGGATATATAGGAGTCTTGTTCAGGAGGTAAAGGGGTTCAGTGGTCCCTTTTACAATACAACCATTTGAATACAACGCTTTATGATTTTAAAAAAGCGCTTTACCTATAAAAATTACAATTAGCGTAGTAATATCAATCTCTCTTGAACCATTTTTGACATCAAACTCACCCCCATACCCCCACCCCCCCCCCCTCGCTTCAATCTCCACAATGACCCCTTTTCTCTCACAATATCAACATACAAACTAAATTCAATGACCACTTTAAATCTATGAAAAATCCCACACCCTGAAAGCTATTTTTCATACCACCTGGTAGGCACATATACAACGACCATTTATATTCCCGTGGCCGCCCCCCCCATGGGTTGCCACTCCAAAAATACCTGTATTTTACCCCCTTGCCACCCCTAACAACTTCCTTGCCCTTGTATAATTACTAACATCAATTACAATTATACTTCATACCCGAATTATGCTAAATTCTTATGGTCACTATACGGTTCATTATATTTTATTTGTCTGCATATTTAACCCATATGAGTATTTTTTTGCCCCCCGTAATAAATGGGCCCATTTTTATGTTTCGTTCGGAATCAAGGCTCTTTTCCTAACATATTCTTATTCCTCATAAAATTCTGATCTAGAAAAGCCACATTAGGAAAATTAACTGCCGTCCACACTGAAAAGCTATTTTCGTAACCATCTGGTATAGAAAAAAAAAAAAAAAGGGCCCCTAAAGTCGCATCTTGAGTGCACCCCCCCCAATGGTTTGCCACCGGCCAAAATAACTGCATTTTGCCACCTCACCATACCTCCACCAGACATTTTTAACTATCCCTGAAACTACTGTGTGGATTGAACAAATTACTTACTTCTTAAGTGTGGTATTTTTGTATTTTTTAAGAAAATTTGTCACTGTATTTCTTAATAAGGGGGTCATTTAGTACCCCCCTACCAACTTATTTTACTCCTCGGTACATTACTACATCACGTACATTATACTTAATACCTGAATAAAACTTAATTCTAAGTCATTACATTTCAGGAAATCTTATTTATCTTCATGGTACCATTAAATCTTGATTTTTTCTTAATTTTTTTGACCCCCCGTAATAATCCCCCCTATAGTGAGGATGCGTCAGAGATATCGGCCTTTTTAACCTAACATATTCTTATTCCTGATAAAATTCTGATCTAGAAAACCGCATGATATAACTTTCCTTCCAGGTGAGATCTGCTCATTTTTAGCCCGGACTAATAAGGACTGTGGAGAGATTACTACTTGGGAAAAGAATTTCCTTTTGAAGATGAAATAAGCTGGAGCTGGCAGGCATTTTGTACACCTCTTGAGTAAAGAGATTTGATGAATTAGGTTTTGTAGACAGCCTGACGGAGCCCCTGAAACAATTCTTAAGTGCTGCAGGTGGTGCCTTAAGGAGAGGGGGAGCCTATACAAAGATTATACCGGGGTCAATTTTTTTAAATGTTTAAAATTTTAGTATACAGATGTTAGGGGACACAAAAGCAAAAAGTCCAAGTCTTCAATGGGCTTGACCTAGTTTCTCCCTACTTTTGCATTTGAGACACTCACTATTTCTTTATTTTAAGCAATTCATCCTCGGATCACACCCATTTCGCTCCCTAGCATCTAGTGCGGGACAACAATCACCACCAATTCCGCATCGCTAATTGGCCGGCAATTCTTAGACATGCACTAAGTCTTTTGACTCCCTAGCAGCCAAGTGCTGTGTTAAAGGCTCTGAGATTTTAGCTTGTTGAACAAGCAATGAAAAAAAAACGGTTTTTGCGGTACATTGGATATCGCGAAATCAACGAAATATCAGGTGGTCAATCTGTTGTTGGATAAAGGGGTTCCTGACCAAAAAAGACCCATTAGCTCACTAGTTTATGTAAGCTGGCGTGTGGCATGACTTAACAGCAGCAATCGAGAATGAGCCCCTGCTGAAATGAAGCTGTGATAGGTAAGAAAATGCTTGTAGGATCGTATTTTTCGTGTTTTTCGGTTTTAAAAAACCTATTATAAACTAGTCGGATAAACTGACAATTTGTGAGGAAATATTTGGTGCGTAAACGTTACGATAGGCCAAGTATTGTGCGCACTCACCAGTGTACCGCAATGTACAAAAAAATCGAATCAACGCTATCTGAAACTGTGTGTACGTGGAGTTCCCACGCTTAGCGATTAGTGATTGTGGTTGATAACTCCCTCCTAGCGAAGTGGAAAAGATTTGCACAAGATTCACAAGGCGGCGATTGTGTTTGGGTGCCAAGACGGACACGTTTAAATCGTATGCTAAGCACCATTTTGTATCCAAATCGGAGAAACTTTAAAATTTTGGACCCCTGTACAAGTGAAATTTTACCCTGATTTTTGCCTGTTTTTTTTTTTTAGCCTTTAACTTGAAACTTTAGGCTGTAGATAGTACCAACACTTTTTTTAAACCTCATGGTTAGACAATGTGATATACTTTAACAAGATTGGACCATCAGTTAAAATTTTGACCCCTGTAAATCTTGTGTATAGGCCTCCCAAGACCCACATTTTGCAGTATCACTTAGCGAATCGCCCGTATCTATCACTGAACCGTTTACAAGGGTGTTAAACTCCCAGATTAAGTCAAAAGGAATGGCGTATAAGAGTTGGTAAGTAGGCATACGTACGGGTGTGAGGCATGGTGTCGAAAGTAAAATGACGGGGGGATTTTTTGAGAAGAATGGTGAGAGCGATGTGTGGTTTGAAGTTGATGGATAGAGAGAGAATGAGGACTAATTGCAGATGTTTGGGTTTGGAAAGAAGGCGGTGACTGATTGGCAACGGGGAATGCGTTTTGGTATAATTCTGGTGGTACTGGGCACGTCGTACAGAGGAGGAGGGGATGACATGAACTTGTTTTAATTTAGAAGAGCCATTGCGTTGTGGGGAGGGTTTAGGGAGGAGGAGATGAACAAGGTTTCTTGAAAGAAGCAAGTGGAGGAGGAGAGTTAGAAGGTTGGGGGGAGGATGCACTGAATGATTGGTCAAAGTGGAGGGAGGGGGTAAGGGCGATGTTACGAGTGCGAGGTAATCAATCCAACACCCTCTGTTCAAGGGACAAAAATGGATTTAATGGACTAACAACTATTGCCTTCAAAACAGGTTTATGAATTGATAACCTTAGAAAAGTCATTCAAGGCTGGTGGCCTCGTGGTTTAGGTGTCCGTCTGAAGATCGAAGTTGTGGTCTTCGATTCCCCCCCGGTCATCGGCACAATCCTTGCAAATTTGTTCATGTTGGGTTAAGGTATTGATCTGAATTTGTTTAAATTGTTGTAAAATGTCTAATTGTAACGACATTGGGTTGGTAAACTTTTTCATCTTTATTTTTCATCAAGAGCAGCTTGGACTGGAAAGCTAATTGCAGCACGCAAAGCCTCGTCACCCCGGGGATCGAATTGGGACCTTAATCGGTGAAAGGCAGAGACTGACTGTTGGAAACAAGCCCTTTTGTGGCCTGTGATGTTGTGCTCATGTGGGAATGGATACCCAAGCTAACTTTGATGGGGGGGTTAGGTACCGTGACATCATTACAGCGTTGAAAAAACAGTGTAATACCCACACCACATAGCGTAATAATGCAATGGATTAAAAGCTTCTTTATTCTTCATATACCATGCAACTCACAACCTTTAAAACAACATAGTTTAGGCAAGTACCAATAATTAATTGACAAAATGGCTTCATTAAAAGGGACCCTTCAACATCATAAAGCGACCAATTTGTCCCATTTGGGGGGGGGGGTGTGAGTCGCACTCCCTGCTACGGCCCTGTAGACGTAACTCAGTACTGAAAATATTAAGAGAATTTTTTGATTCTCTGTAATACTGCTTTTGAGAATGTGATGTTTAATTTTTCACTAAGCAATCTATTCATTACTCACAGTAAACATCTCTAAAGCTCATATAGGGTACTGTAAGCAAACATAAACTTTAGTAACTAAACAAGAACAATTTTTAAAGGGCGACTCGTTTTACGCGATGCGTAAAAATATGTCCCCCCTCCGAATGTTGCGATCACTAACATCCGATAAATGCAACTCAACAACCCCCCCCCTGCCCAATACCCACCGCAACAACTACTACCACTACCCCCTCCCCCTCCCCACCTCCACACCTCCCCCTCATCCCCACCGCCACCCGATAACACCCCACCCCCTCCTTAACACCACTCAACACCCACTCTACCAATACCCTGTACCACGCCTCCCCTTTTCCGCAACACTCAGCAACACCCTCATCCCGGTCCCACAACACTCCGCAACAACTCCCACCCCCCGCCCCACACCCCACAACACCGCACCCCTATGCAACACCCCCTCCCAAAACCATGCAACACCCCACCCCCCTTTCCCCCACACCCTGCAACCCAACACCCCCTCCCCAACACCCTGCACACCCTGAACCCCCCTCCCAACACCCCCAACACCTCACCCCCTCCCCTATAGCATAGTAGTCCTACATGTAGCGAAGGAATTTTTGCCCTAATCCGATGGACGTTTTAGAGATACAGCATTACGCATATTTTAATTCTCATTTTGCATACCTAAGTCGCATATATCACATACTTTCCAATTGCAAAACAGATTCCGCCATTATATGCCTTTCATGCAGCTAAGGAATTTTGAGTATCCAGATTTGTAACCCGTTCAAAAATATAGCAATTTACGCTATTTTTGGATATTAATTAACCTCTTGCATACTCAATTGCCCGAAATACGCCCAAAAAGCTAATTAGGTCAAGAACTCTTTAGCCCACTTCTTCACACCAAGTTACATCATTATTGCCTTATGGAACTCCAGAAAACTTGTACACAGGCCTTGCAGGAAAATTCTCATAAATTATTCAAAATTAGTTAACATATTTTACGGCCACAATCTAAACAGGTCGAGAACTCATCAACCCGCTTCTTTCCACCAAGTTACATCATTGTCGCCCTTACAGAACTCCAGATAAATCGTATACAACATGGGTTAACATTTTTGTCACGGACGGACGGACGAACGGACGGACGAACGGACGCTGCTCATTTCATAGTCCCCGTTCCGAACTCGTTCGGCGGGGACAATTATGAACAGCAGAATTAAAGAAATTCTTTAATATTTCTTTCAGTGCTGAGTTACGTCTTTCCGATTGTCAACCCTCGATATTCTGTACTACCTCAAATACACTTTTTCAAAATCCAAAAGCCTGAATAATTTAGAAGTTTCGGGTCCTCAAAGTCACCGAAATGCATGTCCGCAACTGCGGAATCACTGCACAAGACATGCCTTTTGGGAATAAGCTTCCCTTAATTCACTAGCACTTTTGGGCTTGGCCTGGGATCCTGCCCCACTAAAGTTATAAAAAATCAATTTTATAGTTAATATTATTCTGGTTTGAGAGCCCAGTTAAGACAGCCCAACCAAGAAAGTAACACCACTAACCCTTGGAGAAGGGAGTGGTTACAGGAGCAATGCATATTAAGTCCAGTTTACCAATATCTTTTCTATCCATATGCATGGGAAAGGTAGAGAAAATAAATTACACTTCATTTGGGCAAGGTACTTCATTACCTTGCTGGTGGCTCTGTGCCCAAGGGTGACATAGATAGGGGGCTGTTTAAGGGGAATGTTACAATCTAGGTGCTGATAGGATTGTCCAAGAGAAGATATCATTAGCTTCCCACAATGCATTGCTTCCATTGGAAGTTTTTGTACAGGTAGTCATGTGAATCGTTAGAGATGAAACACTCTTAAAAATGCCAGTTTGTGATCAGTACTGTCAATTTAGAGCAGCCATGTTCATCACTAACGATTCACCTCAGTACCTAGATACAAAAACCTCCATTGGAGCATGCATTGTGCTGAAGCTTACGGAATCTTCTCTTGGAGTGTGCTACATGTAGATAAAGCAAACTAATTAGTAAACGGACAGTGAAAATAAATTTTTCCAGAATTAAAGTCACATGTACCGTTAAACTTTTATTTTCTTTTCATGACATGAACACACATAGGGTGTGGTGGTGATTTTGCACATAATTTTCCTTTCAAACTTCACTAAAGCAATAACACAGCACATTTTTTGAAGGGAGACGGGGCCCGTCCCCCAATTTTCCAAATAAGATTTTTGCATAGGTTGCATTGGCAGTTGGCTATAACCATACCTGTGATGGTAAAGCTTGAACTTGGAGGTATCGCAGAAAGAAGGAATTTATATTAGAATAATTAATATTGGATATCTCCGATAAAGACAAATGTAATTCAATGGCTGCCGGAAACTTCCTTTCATATGAAATAAGCCGAAATTGGCACACAGTTTGTGTGTAATACCTCATTCATTTAGTTGTTCAGTTAGTTCAGGCAAGTTGAGTCAAGTTAGAGGTCATTTTAGTAGGTGGCACTATTTCTCAATAAATGGACAGAATTTGTTTCCAGCTCCGCCGTTAAAGTCGGACTCAGAGATTTTTGAAAAAAAAATTTTGTGTATTTATTGAAAGTAGTCAACTAGAACTAAAGATAGTCACCTAAAATGCCCAATTTCCAAGTTTGAGGTTGTATCGGTTTTTTCGTTTTGGCATGCAGTAACATTTATGTGTAGTATACAGTGCCGTAGGATCTGTGTATAACTAAATTTTCCGGATCCGGAAATTTTATAACCAAAGTTGTCGATTTTTCTATAGGAAGGAATTCGATTTGAGCTTAGCTATTTTTCACACAGTGTTAGTATATGGACAAGCTTATGTATAATATGCAAAAAACACAATTTGTTTGAAAAATTGAGAGCGCCCTCCGCTCGGAAATTCGCTGAGTCGGCCTTTAAAAAAATATAACAATCAGAATTGGCTGTTTTTTAAAAGCGGCACTGGCACATTTTTCACAAAAGGTGAAATTTCTATCTTTCTTTCTTCTTTCCCTCACTTTTGCCTCTCAAATGAAAGTCTAGGGCCTTGGAAGAACAGAGATATATTTTAACCATAAAATAACATACCCCAAAAACAGATAGGACATTGATATGAGGATAATCACTCCTAGGTAATTTGTATGCCAACTTTTAACTTTTATTTTCCATAACTTAATCAACACATGTGTATATTTACATGAATATTTTGACTCGAACTCACTGATAGAAAAACCAGCAAAGGTTATAGCCGTCAAACAGGTGTCATAGCTTGGGGAAAACAATTCATACGGCATGCCGTGTGTTTCTTGTGGTAAACGCCATTTTCATCGTCTGCTGAATCGTAAAACGTCGCCGGGACGTTAAATTAATAAATCGTCTGTTTACCCATAAGGAAGCTGATTTGGTCCTTAATCATTTCGGGTGAGGTGAGGGCTTTTGTATATAAAAGCTTACAACAACCATGCAAAAATTCGATTTTTAATTTTTTAGGTTTTTTCTTTTTTTAAATGTGCCAGTGTCTCCTGAATAATCACAAAATTGCTTCTTTTATGACAATTGCACTTTTGAGCATTGGCATTTGCAGATAGGTATAGTTTACTAAACAATTGCCAACATTACATGCAAAATTTATATTTTGAAATTGTGGGCACTCCTCAAATAGTGCTGGTTATTGCAGGGGAGGAGGGCAAGAAATCCAATTTTAGACAATCGCACGTAAAAGCTAAATCTGGCCCGAAATTTTTTTAAATCCCTTTATTATCTTGCTTTGGCTTTATTTCCGGTTTACAGTATTTTTGAATGTTTTATAATGTTAGTATTACATACCCTACAAACACGTCACATTTTAGGTTCAGAAAAAAACATTTGTTTTTTTTGGGATTCTTGAAACCCTATAAATCAATGTCATACAACGCATATAATCGTCTGTTTAAAATGACCTTTTTTTCAGGCTCATATCCACCTTTGAAACCGGTTGCGCACAAGTTCCTTAAAGGTCCATTGAATTTTGTGATCTTTCACACCCTCCTTTTTGGTTTAGGGTTCACTAGATATCCCCGGGAAAGGGTTATTTTTTTACTTTCCAAATTTCAGTTGATTTCTGACGGTGCAATTTTGAATGTTGTGCGCAAAATTGTTTGCATCACACTGCCACGTAGGCCCACTTGTTTGTAATTTCTGTCCGTTACAAGACAGACCACGTACCAAATTACGATTTCTCAAGAGCAGATGGCATTTGCAGTAAGATTACGCCACAGATACTATACTTAGGCTGAAGGCCAATGGTACGATGATATAAAATCCTCAAACTTTTTTTATTAAGTCGAGGGACAACAATCTGTGCTCAACGAAATGCCCCTTATATTTGGAAAAAATTTTCAATCTCAATGTCAATTCTACTGCCACCATTTCATTTAATGAGGGACATGCAATGGATATACATTAGAGCAGGAGCGGAACCCAAGTCAAACATCATGGTCATCCCTCACTACAGAACAGGTTTAACACCTTTGTACACCGGCGGCGCCAGGGTAAAATCATGGAGGTGGGCAATAACCTCATGGGGGGGACAGTAACAAAATTTAATTATAGGTTAAAAATCCTATTGTTAATGCAATTTATTGCTTGAAAACCCCTGATTTTTTCCTACATTTTTGAAATTTCTCCGGGGGGGGGGGGGCGGCCACCCCCCTGGCGCCGCCCCTGCTTTTGTATACATGTATTTGGACCCTCTATAATCAACCCAGGTACATGTAGGTATTCTCTCAAAATTGTGGCGTCACTTTTTCCTAGTGACCAATTTTAAGTTGAACAGGGGTTCAAACTTTTAAAATGCACCAATCAACTGTTGAAATGTTTGCCATATTGGTCCATCTAGGTCAAAAGGTTTCAAAGATGTATAGGAGTCGTCCCATTATGAAGGGTAAAAATGGCAACATTGTTAATGTCAATTTCCATTGCACAGGGGTCAAAATCAGAAGTTGTTCCAATTTTGTTAACAATTAAATCGTTCATCTAGCTATAAGTTACAGACACTATAAGTGATCAACCCAAAAGAGTAAAAAATATTTGAATTTGGCAGGAAAGACTTAAAAGTGAAGCGCTAATTTGTAGCATCTTTCTCAGTTTCTCACAACTGAAAAATTGGTAAAAAGGAAAAAAGAGCAATATGAATCCCCGTTCTTTCCGTACAGACAGCCAATGACCAAATGTTTCGCTTAGATTCTGGCTGCTTTTGGTCCATCACTTGTATATGGTAGGATACCGACACCTGTTACAGACATTCACAAATCTTGATTTTACCAAATACTTGATCTGGCCACTGATTGTTCAAAATAAGAATAGTTTTGCAGCATCTGCAATGCATGTTATCATATGGTCATAGGTCAAATAATCCAATTGGGCTGACCTTCTTTGACCTCTACTGGCAAGTAAAATTTAATAACCAAAACTTACCTTTTGGGAGTCCTCTTTCCTTAGAACAATAATTTGCAAGTATTTAAAATATAACAGATTTTTTTGTTTGAATGGTTTGACCCTGTAACAAATTTGAGATTGCCTGTTTTAAACCATTTTGTCCTTTTAACCCTATATAACCTATAACTCCAAAACCCAGTATCATAAGTGGTACAAACTATATATATTTTTGGAATCCTTATGACTATACTTTGTCTTGTCTGAAGTGACGACGCGCGCGTACACCCAGTGCCGCCTTTCAGTTGCAGTGCGATTGCGCTTAGCCTACGCGCGCGCTGAAAGTCGGTACAATGTATACGCCCGCGTCGCTACTTCATCGAGCTGGACAGAGTATAGACAGACAAAATGGCATACATTTTCAACATGATTGGGACATTTAAAAATGTTGACCGCTGTGTAACCTTAAACTGGCCATTATATAAAAAGTGACACCGCAATTTGAGGCTACTAACTACTCCACAGTGATCAGTGGTGTTAAACCTTTTCTGTAGTGGGGGATGAACAAACTCCTTAAAGGTGCAACGAGAGATTTTGGGGCACCCATATATTGTATCGTGTAGTGATTTCATATAAATAAGACCCCCAATAGATTTCTTACCTTGTCTTTGGTTACAGAGATGCCTTGAAAGTGAAAACAAAAGGCAATTTTCATCTGCTTAATTTCAATATAAAACATAGGCTGAATTTTGTATTGCTCCTATACGAAATTAGAAATTTCACAATATTTGTTCCAAAGAAATATTTTTCATCTTAATCTTTTCACATGGGGACATTTTTGATAAAAGCTTTACATTGATGGAAAAATCAGATTTTTCTTATTTTTTAGGGACACTTGTCATGTGAAATCTCTCGTTGCACCTTTAAATAAAGCTCCTATGATATTCTCAAGTTTGGTTTGGGTAGGGACGTGCCTCCGGGAGTCTGGAAGTAGGACCCATAGAGCTATACCATTTCTTGCCAAAAAAGGGACCCATAACTATACCAGAGATGCAAATTTTAGGCCAAATTTCACCCCAATTTGCCATTTTTTCCTCAAAATGTTGACATTTTGGCTTCGGATCGAGGAAATTTGACTAATTTTTCAACAATTTTTAGAAAATTTTGGCTTCAAATTAAGAAAATTTGACTAAATTTCCAACAAATTTGAGAAAATTTTGAAAAAACGTACCATTAATATACCAAAATTGGCATGAAAAAAGGGGTTTTTGATATATCAGAAGGCTGAAAATGGGACCGATGTCTGTGGCATGTCCCTGTAACAGCAGGGGGACTTTTTTTTTGTCTGGGAGTATAATAGTAATAATATTGATAGGTCAATTAAAAATGTTCCCATTAATGACACAGTGTATCCTGGCAACCATATGACCTACGTGGAACGAGATGGACATTGGACAAGAAAACATATTTGTTTGCTTGTTTGTCTGCTTTTGTTTTTTTAACACAAAATCCAACAGGCATTACCTATTAAAAAGAAAAAGTTGTTGCTCTAAATTTGACATTTTTAATTACCCCAAATCAAAGTAAACATCAAAATACATTTCACATGAACATGCAGTTTGCAATTTAGCTATAGCTAAATCCTCACCCCAAGGATATTCATTTTGATAAAATTAGAATTTCACCATTACAAAATGGAAAATTAGATAGCTACTTAAATTATAACACTGCATAATACCAAAAATGTGTGTGTACACGATGTATCCATAAAAATGAAAAATCAACCTATAGAAGTAGGCACAATTACACGTACAATCCATCCCAATTTACCATGCAATTTTTTAGATTCTATAGGTTGTGCTCACAAATGTGGTAAAGATTATTTTACAGCCTACTGTTATCAGAAGAGAAATATCACATTGCGTGTACATTGTTTACACAATATACATTTCACATTTTGTTTGTGCTTGCTTTGAGTAGCAGACAAGTTTACTGTAAAGTGGAAAATATTGTTTAAACCAGATCATTATAGTTACCAGCAACAGTGGCATAACCAGCTTTTTTTTCGAGGGGGGGGGGGGGCACATATTTTCAGGGGAAGTCATCTAATTTAAGTTTGTTAGTACAGTAAATGCCTATGTTGTTTTCACTGTAAATGAACATTTGAAATCACTAATTCCACCGGGGGAGGGGAGGGGGGATTCCCTACAGGGGGGGGAGCCAGATTACGCCACTGACCAGCAATAAGCTGCATAGTCAGACATTTTAGAGCAGGAGCATGGACCCATTGTTCACCCCTCCCCCCCCCCCCTTACAGAAAAGATTGCCACCTTTGGTAGTTAGTATGGACCCTCTATATCAATGCTATTTTAGTCATTTCTTTACCCTCTAACTCTAAAACCAATGGTCGTAAGTGGTACAAACTATACATTTTTTGAATCCTTGACTAGATGGACAATATGGCATACATTTCAACTTGATTGGAGAATTTTAAAAGTATGACCCCTGACCCTGTGTAACCTTAAATTGGCCCCTATTGAAAAAGTGTTACCACAATTTGAGAGTACTAACTACAGTGTACCAAGCATTGATGTAGAGGGTCCATACTAACTACCATAGGTATCAAACCTTTTCTGTAGTGGGAGGTAAACAAACTCCTTAAACAAAGCCCTATGATATTCAGCTCACTGCTCTATTTTCAGTGATTCACCTGAAAGTCAAAATATTTGAAATTTGCTTGAACAGCTTGAAATAAGGATAAGTCAGTCTGTAGAATTCTCATTTGGTTATTATTTTCCATCTGAAAAACGACAAAAAAAAAAGAAGACACCAGTATTGAAGATAATCACTTGAAGTGCCTTTAATCAGAATCCTCTAAGGCAAGAGAAAAATTCTACAGGGGGCGGGCCCTTCAAGTAGGGTAGATCTGTCAGTCAGGCATTTTTCATTTTTTGGCAAATGACTTAAGAATCACCAAAATCTCTAACTTTTATTTTCATTTTTTTGCTCACTTTTTAAAAAAAATCCAAACTCAATCCATTTTTTTTTCATCCAACAGCTGATTTTAAATGTATGCCTCAATTCCAATTCAAATTAACATGTAGTAAAAAAACACTTCTACAGCACACCTTGCTAACTCCAAAAGAGCTTTACAGTACAGCTCTTCTGACTATTTGAAAACCAAGTGTCTAGCTTTAAGGCTGGAAAATTAAAAATTGAGCTCCTTGTGATTAACAGAGCTCCAACAATTCTAGATGTAAAGGCTGTATAAAATTTATCCATTTCTGACCTATAACTAACACAAAATTTTGATCTTGATTGCAGAGATATATAGATTAGTCCCCTTTCCTGAAATTTACAATTTGAACTGACAACAAGGCCCAATTTTAGCACAGCATCTGGTAAAGCTACAGGGAATGTATTTTAATACAAGATTTTTGGGTACAAGACCCCTTCGATAAAATAAATTGGTACTTAACTTGTTTTTTGATGCAGTTCTACCTTTATCATTATCACTTTGATCTCAGAAATTGAATTTTGTTATTTATGTCCAGAAATCCGGAAATTTCTGGAAAAGTTATATATCTTTGATGATTGAATGACCTTGACACGAATAACCCATATCTAAAGTTTTACAGCAATATTTAAATCTGTTTTGATATGGAAGCTGAAAACATTTTGATAGATTATAAAACTAAGATTGGTCGATTGATCTTAGTGGAGTACGTATTTTCATAAAACATCCAAACCAAACATGCATTATTTGGCCCTAAAGATTTCACAGGGTAAATTATGAGAAAAATAGTACAGGTAGCTTCCTTCAGATACCAATATTTTGACCACTTGGTAAAATCTGGATGTCCTTCCATGGGGACGAGGCTATTAGGGATCGGGTCATGGACATTTATTCACCTGCAAATGTTTTCAAGCCACATACAGTGTATATCCCAGCTCTGAGGCTGGCTTGAGGTCACTATGAGTTACAATATGCTCATCCACCAAGGACACAGTTCAGTGTGTTGTACTTGTACATACATTGACATGAACTGACCATGTGTGATCTGGGTATCATATATCATACCCAAAAACCAGGGGGTGTATTTTCTAAATACATTGGTGAATGAAAGCTACTGAACTGTGCCAAGGGAATTGAGATTTTACTAGCTCATAGTGGGTATACCTGCATACAATCCATTCAAGAAGTAGGAGATTTATTATTAGGATTTTGACTTGAATGTCGCACAGTTTTACACACATTATTCAAGTATTGAACAGTGCGCGACTTATCATCAGTGTACCAGTCTGTAAATTCTGGAAACTGAAAACGGGTCTGGTTGAAGATTGGCAGCAAGAGGGCCTCATCAATTTTGGGCACACGAATCCATCTGTGAGTGACCGCATCCCTCGACTTTCCCGTGACATTGGAAGTTGCGAGAATTTCTGCAAGGGATAACCATGCGAAATAGATGACGCAGCAGAACACGGGCTTTTTCGTTATCAGACTCGTGTGGTTTCTTTGTGTAAATCTGCATGAGAATACTTTCATACTCCGCAATGTCTCTAACTAACGTGCTATCCCCTCCGACGAGAAAAGTTCCAGTGTAGGGTCCGGGAATTATCTTGGGCACTGGTCTTAGTATTCCAGATGATGGCATTGAAAGCGAAACTGGCGACGCTTTCAAGGTAATGTCGCCTGCATTACTTGGTCCAGGGCCATCTATACACTGGATTTCATAGGACTGCAGGCTCCACCTCCGTTACCTCTTCAACATCGTCATTATTCGCAGTTTGTTCAACAGAAATCGGTTGAATGAGAAGGGGTTCTTGCACTTCTACTTTGGGAGGATACGGTTTAGGATTTGTATGTTTTTTTGATTAAATCAAAAATGCTCTTCATGTTGGACGCAAGTGTGGTTTGGTTATGGAGAACACTCTTAATATCATATCTCATTTCTGCGTTTGATTTGGTGATATCCTCTGGCAAAATAGTCACAGGGTCAGTTTGGCAACCCTGCTCCTGGAGCATCCTGCCAATATCGTCAAGTTCATCAATTGAATCGTCATCATCCAACAACTGCTCGTTTGATTTTGGATCATTATGGACTGCGATTCCATTGATGTTGTTCTTCTCTTCAGAAGTGTCTGATGTTACTTCGTCTTGTACCAGGGGTTGTTGTTGTTCATCCGCATTGTCCACTTTGGATTTAGATTTGCTCAGTAATTTTCATCATATTTTTCAGTCTTTTCGACAGCTGACTTTGATTTTTAAGCAAGTTGTGAACATCATCTTTGAGTTCCTTCACATCACTTCGCAGTTGAACAGTTTCTTGATAGAGGTCTCCCAGAGCAAGCTTGATGCTGCTACCCTTCAATCCCTCTGCAGGAGCTTCCTCCTCTGACGTGCGCAGACGCTTGTGGTTGTTGGCCGCCATCTTGAATTACAATTCGCAGTGTGGCTACAGTACTGGAAAACTTGACAAAAGGATAATTCTATAAGCAATGTCTATCCTCTGGTTTATCTCACAAAATGTCGGTGTACATCAACGTCAGCATTACTGCAGGTAATTTACCGTAGCTGCCTTTCGACGGTATTACAGACAAAGCAACCCAGGCAGACATAAGAATCAGATTAATAGTTTTTAGATTACATGAATGCACATGTACAGCTACACAGAGTACATGCAGTACCATACTGCTACAATACTGTGCTACACTGCTCACTCACACTGTACACTAGACTTGTACTGCAGCTTGCAGTCAATATACCTTTGTAAGTAAATAAATTATGCAAAGCAGTCTGCACAGTACTTCCCCCACTGTGTTTCTAGAAGGCGTTCACTAAAAAATCTCTCTAGGAAAATATGCCAACCCAAGTTTGTATCCTATACTTGAAATTACCACAAAGCTATTTAAACAAATAACATGTCAAATTTATCCCTTGGAAGCTAGAGCGTGACAATTTTTGTATTAAACAGGAAGTTGAATGTATTTGAAGGTAAAATATTGCACTTATTTTAGAAACTGCATGCTGCAGCCTGTACCGATTTGTCTGTGTACTGACTTGGGGCTTTGTTCCCACACACTACTGCTTATGCATGCAAGTCAGCTGGTTCGACAGTGTATTGAATTTCAATGGTTACTAAAATTAGCACTGAAGGTTAAATATTGTCTGGGTGCCGAAAAGGGTGACAAAGGTGAAATAATTTGGTATCACAAACAGAAAAAAAGAAAACATGTCTGTTGCTATGGTTATTTATTTTTATGGGAGGAATATTAACCAGTTCATTTCAGTTTTGTCTTGAAAGGAGCAGTCATTATTTACATGGCAGGGGGATGAAAGATTTCAATTTTTTCGTGCAAAAAATGTTCCCCTTTGCTTCCATTTTAAAAAAAATTGCATTCCCCCAATTTTATAAAATTTCTCCATTAATAATAATAGTTCATGTTCCCCTCACTCCTTGATGAAAATGTTCAGGTTTCCCCTTCTCCTTACAAATACGGTTACGCAGGATTAGCTCGTTCACGTAGCGTTGATCGTCGTCCGTACCTACCTCCTACGTAGCGTAACAGGGAACTGTCGTAGCGTAAATGCCTGAGCAAATCGGGCTAACGCAGGATGTGCCTTGGGATACACCCCCTTTTTCAAACTGGCCTTTACCCAATGATATCCTTTTTTTGTGCTGCGCTGTTCAACCTATTTACCCATGACCCACTTTTAACATCTTCAGATACTCAAATTTATAATGGAAATTTGAACTCTGGAAGAGAGGCATCTATTTGAACTTCAGGTTGTTACCCTGGTTGTTACCTCAATGGCCCCCTTCTTAAGTTTCATACTGGATGACCCATTTGATTCAGGTTGTGTACCAAATGACCCCCTATTTTTTTGTACCTGAAAGGCCCCTATTTTCACCTGCATGCATAGCCAAGACACATACCCATCATTTCAGATTGGGAGTTCCCCCCCCCCTCAAATACTCCACTCCCCTCCCTAATAACCTCTCCCTAAGCAATACCCTTGCACTAAATAATTTGAGGCCACGGTGTTGTGTCAATTTCAAATTACCCCAAAATAGGGCATGTACAAAACATGGCCTGCCCAGTGGCCTATTGGCCATTGGCTGAATAAAAGATAAGTTGTTTGTGCAGCACCTCTGCCTTTGGGACTTCAAGTATGTGCGCATGATAGCTCAAGAACTATCATAAACCTATCCTACTATTTTTTTTCTCTACACCCACTGTAAGGCATTCTTGAGCTAAAGCATGAGGCAACCTGTACCCATTTCCCAAAGGTACACTGCTGGTAGTATGGTAGGAGCAATATGGTTCAGAAGATGAATATATGTCAATTAAGACTGAGAGGTTAAAAGGCCAAAGACTATAGTATCAATTGTGACTGGAGCTGGAGGAGTATTTACAACAACTCCTCGCAATAACTAAGGCAAGTTTTGTACGAGCTATAGTGTAAAGGCCAAAAGGCATTATTGCATTTTCAGAGAAGGTCTTTTACCAGTAACGTATTTGTGGACATTTGACCAATCTGTGAACACTAGCATCATGAATCTTCTATTTGTGTGGAATGAATCTGGTGTTGGTGATAGCCTCAAATTTGGCAGCTAAACGAAGAAAATTTATATCAATTTTCATAGAAAGCCCCTTTAATTGACCTAGATGATCACAGACCAGAAATTGTGAACACTCCATGAGACTTTGGTCAGTGGTTCTTCTGACCAAGTTTGCTTTACAGCAGACCAAGCATTTAGCATACTAGTGTTGCCATAAAGAGACCACAATATGTTAGCCGCCATAGGCCTATACACAGTAAACATAATAGAGATTAATGTATTTTTGTATTGCCAATGAAATGCATTTAAACTGATTCACTTAATGATCCATAGCTGTGACAAAATTTAGGTGGATAACTCACAAGTACACTCTCTGAGAAAACAAGAGTTTCCATTTTCCAGTCTGCCAAGGCATAGTTGAATTCAGGGTTTAATTTATATCATCAATCAATTGTCAAGTAATTTACCTAGAGTACATTTTGAAATGGTACATCTGTCACAGCAGGTGTCATTTTGTAAAGAGGAATAAAAGACATTGAAAAAAAAACACACACAAAAATTAAAATGGTGTACAAATATGGCAAGCAGCACATTTTGATTTCAGGCCAATGGGCCAAAGGCCATGTTATAATGGGCCAGGTTTTGTACATATGCCCCCGAATTATCATTTCACATGCTTTTTGGGAGGTATGTTAACAATTCAGGATGGTATTTTGAGGGCAAAAAGGGGATCTCCAGAATAGCAATGATTCCTTGGTTGTTCTTTTTTGGCTAAAATTTCAAAATAGTGGAAAAAAAGGTGTACCCCTAAATTCTGAAACTAATTTGAGGTATTTGGCAGTAAATTTAACTGAAAAGGAGCTTGAAATAAAAAGAAAGAGTGAAGTTTCTGAAATTGATATGGATTTCAATACACAATCTCTTAAGTTTCATGCTGATATTCCAATCTGCTTTGATATGGGAGCTAAAAATGTCATTTTGTAAGTCCCATTGAATACTGTAAATATTGGTCAACCAAAAAGAGGCATGTTTCTGCTCATAAGTTCATAACATCCAAACCATACATCCTTTAGTGCTAAGATTTCACAGGATAAATGAGAAAAATAGTATCTTTCTTCTGAGACAAAAAAATATTAACCACTTAGGGTAAATCCTGGGGTGCCTGCCACTTTATGTCAAAATAAATTTCCAAGTTTCTCAAATGGTTGAAAGTTTGGGTACAAATTTCTGGATAATCTAAATTATTTTCATTGAACTGAACTGAAAAGAAGATTGTTCACAAACATAATCTATCCAGAGAGACTTTAGCAAACAATCTCCCCTTTTCACCTCTGAGAGATTTTTTTTTTTGATCCCTTAAAACATGAGATTTATTATTATTATTATTTTTTGATCCCTTAAAACATGACCCAAATTGTATTTCCTGTCATAAAATGCAATGCAGAAATATTACAATGCACACAGAATACACAACTAATCATGCATGGTATTGATACCATGTGCTTTGCCATAGGTCAAAAGGGGTTTGAACCAATCCCATAATGCATTGCAATATGCCTATACTGTACTGTACAAAACACATGTAAGTACTTGGGGGGGGGGGAAGTATTCAATAAGTTTTCAAGAACCACATTTCATGATAATGCTTAGAATTGCCTAAGTAATGCCCTGTGGGCTAAAATGAGTGTTAAAGACAGGTTTTTATGTATTAACCACCCCCTCAAGAATTCGTTATAAAACACTCGATGCTTATGATTTTGATACCAATGGATAGCTATGGTCCTCCTCTTTCCATTGATACCAAAATAAGTACCAACATACCTAGTATGGCATCACAATGACATCAAGTTCGTGAGTCGGCAAAATTGGCATTTTCCACAGAAAATAGGTGAAAATCCAATTTTGCGCTAAAAAACGTAGGAATATCGGATTTTCATGCGGTTTCAGCTCTAAATGATGGCATTTGGCTAGTTTACATAAACGTAGAGTTTTAGAGCCATACTGGACATAATATTTTCAAAAATGCACCATAAAATATCCTTGGGTGGCAACCACCCCCCTACCCTTCGACTTTAACGGCATACCCTAACCCCGGTGAAGGTGCTACCGTCACTTCAAATTTTTTTTTTCGCTAAAATGACTGGAAAGGATGAAAGAACGATTACCTAGAAGCTTTTTACGAAAGTTTTTGGCATTTTAGCGCACCGGAGCGAAGTTCACTAGGGGGTGGTAACCCCCCCTCCCTTGGTAAGACGAGGGTTAAGAATAGGATTTATGTGGAATCACATGAAATTATTGAGGTGAAAATTCACTGGTGGATTGTGGGATGGACTCAATACACCCTCAGGTCATAGTCCTAGTGAATGGAACTATTCTCACACTTGGTGGCCTTAATTAACCTCACAGGAAGTTGTGTTACAGAAGGGTTTCCCTGTGGTTGCATGCTTTGTATTTGGCCACTTGGCTGAGAAACCACTGGTTCAACCATGGTTCAACAAAGTCACTGTTGGAATCAAAATGAAGCACTGAGTGAAAATTAAGTTTTTTGAATCCTGAATTATAACTTATCTTCACTCAAATTATGATTGAATTCAATTTACATCAATAAATAAAACAAATTTTAACCTAAAGTGTCTATGCCCGATCACTAAATAGCCTGGTCCCCAGAACACAGATTTTAACGTAAGTGGTCAAAATTTTAGTATCTGAAGAAAGCTACATTTTTCTCATTTCCCCTGCTACAGGATGTTTGGTTTGGAAGTTATGAGCAAAAATGTGCTCCATTTTGGGTTGACCCAATAATTCATTTTACAGCTCTCATAATGGGGTCCGTACAAAATCACGTTTTAGCTCTCACATCAAAACAGATTGAAATACTGCGTGAAACTTAACAAGGTGGGGTTTGGGGGTGAAGGCCATTCTTTCAATGAAAATTTATTATATACATTAAACAGGCCATTCCTCTTTAAAAGCATGCTAAGAAATTAAAAAATACTGCAAGTTAAAATTCACAAGATCCCCCTGGTGGGTTAAGAGAGACTTTGAATAGAATTCCTGGGAATAATAGCAAAAAACTTGGTAAGAGAGAGAGTTTGTGAGGTTTTCAGGGGACTAAGAGTGGACAAATCTGAAATACACAAGATTTTACCAGTGGTCAAAATTTTGGTATTGAAGAAAGCTAGTATTTTTATCATATACCCTGTGAAATCTTAAGCCCCGTTTACACTGGGCAGTTTTCCGTGCATGCATTTCTGTCAAGAGATCCTCAGGAGAGTAATGCAAGGAAAAATGCACGTCTAAACTGGACTATGCATGGGTCATTCTGCCCTAATTTTTTCGTTCATGCATTTAGAACAAGTTATATTTCCATGCATAGATTTGATGTTCCCAAAGGGGATAATAAAATTTGACCAATGGTGTCCATAGAAAAAGGGCAACTGAGTTGATTCACTGCCTAAAAGGACAGACCTCAGCTCAAGCATCCACTGAACACCAACATGGCTAGCATTAAAAAAGGCTTGGAATCATTAGTAGAATTATAAAAAGGTGGAAAAATAATTGTCTTGCATCCTATAATAATACTTGACCTACAACGTTATGTAACAATAAGCCTTTTGTCTTGCTTTTAAGTACTTATCAAGTCATTTTTCAGTTTCTTTATAGCCTTTTAAATACTTGTATACTCTATATGACATTCAAAGGCTTTGTAAACTTAAATTAAATTAAATGCCAATTTCTCAGACTATACCAACTATTAATCCATGGTGAACAGATGATACTGAAATAAAATTATGTAGATTTTAATCTTTCAGCCTCTCCTCTCTGTTAAAAAACTGTTGAAATTCACTACCAACCCTAATGCCATTGACCTTCTCATATCATGGTATGAAAAGGCCGCTTTTGCACGTCTTAACTGGCCCCTGCATGTATAAATTTTGCAAAACCAGATGTGGAAAAAATGCATGCATACAAAGGCATCGTGTAAACTGGGCTTTAGGTGGGCTTAAGGATTTTTGGTTTGGATGTTTTTTTTTATTAGCGCTTGTATCGGTTTGTGTTTTCTTTGTCGACATGTTGGTAAATCATAAATAAAACCCGATGGCGACAATTTGTCGACAATCATATTTTGACTGTTGCCATTCCCATGTCAATTTTGTTTTATTATATACTTGATAGCACACAAAGGTTTAAATTGAGCACTTGTATGGAAACAAATTAACCCATCACTTTGACTCTTCAACTCCCACACTTTACTAACCTGGCCCATTGGGAGGTTTTTTGAACTTATTTCTATGCAAAAGTAGACCAACTTCTGGAGGTCATTGGGCTATTTATTACGATATATAACACAAAACTATTTTCACACAGAGTTATTAGAATCCTTTTTGAACAGTTACTGGGGGTGAAAAGTAAAAACGGATGGTTTAATTCAGATTCCCATAATCAAAGGCATTGAATACAATTATTTGTGTAGACTGGAATAGGCTGGTTACAAAACTGATAAGGCTCCTCTTCATATTGGTATCGCCAAGTTCCATGGTGGTCACCAGGCCAGGAAAATACCTTTCGCGCCAACCACATCAAATGGATTGAAATATTGACGCAAAAATCTGTACGGAGGAGTTTGCGGTGAAGACCATTCTATCAATATGAAAACTTTACTGAAATCGGGTCATCCCCTTTCCATATCTCACCACCATTGCAAGTGATCACTTATTAGTGATGGCATAAGGCTCATATGGAAGCACAATGTGCACTTTTTTCCTTCCCCTAGATAAGAAGCCTTATCTCCACATAACACTACTTCGTTAACTGGAATAACAAAGCTGAACCCCAATACGCGCCTTATCTAGTAACAAAAGCTGAACCCCAAATAACGCCCCCTATCTTAAGTTAACAAAGTTATCCGAGAATAGCAAGCTGAACCCCAAATAACGACCCTTATCTGGGTTAACAAGCTTATCTCGGGATAAGGTCCTCTATCTCGAGATCAAGGCAACCCTTATCTCCAGATACGAAAGCTGAACCCCACATACCACACCTTATCTGGAGGTTAACACTCCTTATCTCGAGGGTTACAAACTGACCCTAAAACTGTCCTTAATCTGATTTAACAATCTACCCCAAATAACGCCCTTATCTAGGGTTCAGAAAGCTGAACCCCAAATAACGGTCCCTTATATAGCATTTTAACAAAGCTTTATCTAGAGATAACAAAGCGAACCCAAATAACGGTCCTAGCTTGAGTTAAAACACTTTACTCCTTATCTGGAGTTAGCAAGCTGAACCCCAAATAACAGACCCATCTGGATATAACAAAGCGAACCCCAAATAACGATCTGTTATTTGGGGTTCAACTTTTTAACCCAGATAAGATCGTTCTTGGGGTTTAGCTTGTTATCTTGAGTTAACTGAGCGTTATTTGGCGATCGGGCCTTACCCTAGAAAAGTGTCTTCATCTAGAGATATCTTTGTTAACCACAGATAAGACCGTTATTTGGGGTTTCGGCTTTGTTATCTAAGATAAGGGCACCGTTATTTGGGGTTCAGCTTGGTTAACCCTAGATAAGGACCGTTTTTGGGGTTCAAGCTTTGTTACCAAGATAGGAACCGTTTATTTAGGGTCAGCCTTCTATCTCGAGATACGCTTTGTTAACTTAAGATAAGGACCATTATTTGGGGTTCAGCGTTGTTAACCCCAGATAAGAAGCGTTATTTGGGGTCAGCTTTGTTATCTCCAGTTAACGAAGCTTACTCCAGTTAAAAAAAAAAAAACGGAGTGTTATTTGGGATAAGCTTCCTTATCTAGGGATAAGAAGAAGTGATACACTTGTGCCGTCCATAGCCTACTCCAAATAACCTCCGTTAATGGAGATAAAACGCTTCGTTAACGGGAGATAACAAAGCTGAACCCCAAATAAGTGCCTTATTTGGGTTCACAAAGCTGAACCCCAAATTAACGGTCCTTATCTTACGTTAAAAAAGCTTATCTCGAGGATAGCAGAGTGAACCCCAATAACGGACCCTTGTCTGGGGGGGCGGTTAACAAAGCTTATCCGGGATCAAGGTCTCTTAAATCAGATAGGGTGCCTTATCTCGGGATAAGGTCCTCTATCTCGAGATCAAGGCAACCCTTATCTCCAGATACGAAAGCTGAACCCCACATACCACACCTTATCTGGAGGTTAACACTCCTTATCTCGAGGGTTACAAACTGACCCTAAAACTGTCCTTAATCTGATTTAACAATCTACCCCAAATAACGCCCTTATCTAGGGTTCAGAAAGCTGAACCCCAAATAACGGTCCCTTATATAGCATTTTAACAAAGCTTTATCTAGAGATAACAAAGCGAACCCCAAAATAACGGTCCTAGCTTGAGTTAAAACACTTTACTCCTTATCTGGAGTTAGCAAGCTGAACCCCAAATAACAGACCCATCTGGATATAACAAAGCGAACCCCAAATAACGATCTGTTATTTGGGGTTCAACTTTTTAACCCAGATAAGATCGTTCTTGGGGTTTAGCTTGTTATCTTGAGTTAACTGAGCGTTATTTGGCGATCGGGCCTTACCCTAGAAAAGTGTCTTCATCTAGAGATATCTTTGTTAACCACAGATAAGACCGTTATTTGGGGTTTCGGCTTTGTTATCTAAGATAAGGGCACCGTTATTTGGGGTTCAGCTTGGTTAACCCTAGATAAGGACCGTTTTTGGGGTTCAAGCTTTGTTACCAAGATAGGAACCGTTTATTTAGGGTCAGCCTTCTATCTCGAGATACGCTTTGTTAACTTAAGATAAGGACCATTATTTGGGGTTCAGCCTTTGTTTACCTCAGATAAGACGCGTTAGTTGGGGTTCAGCTTTGTTATCCTCCAGTCTACGAGCGCTTTATCGCCAGTTAACGGATGTTATGTTGGAATAGGCTTCTTATCTAGGGATAAGAAGAAGTGATACACTTGCGCTTCCATAGCCTTTCATCCCAATAACACTCCGTTAATGGAGATAACGCGTCGTAACCACGGAGATCACAAAGCTGAACCCCAATAACGACCCTTATCTGAGGTTAACAAAGCTGACCCCACATAACGCCCCTTATCTTAAGTTAACAAGCTTATCTCGAGATAGCAGAGCTGAACCCCAAATAATGATCCTTGTCTGGGGTTAACAAGCTTTCTCGGGAAAGGTCTCTTAACTCGAGATAAGGCACCCTTATCTCCAGATAAGAAACTGAACCCCAAATAACGCAACTTACTGGAAGTTAACACTCCGTATCTAGGGTTAGCAAAGTGAACCCAAAATAACGGTCATTTCTTGAGTTAACAAATCTGAACCCCAAATAAAGGCCTTATCTTGGGTTATTTAAGGAAAGCCTGTGAACCCCAATAACGGTCCTATTAGAGTTAAAACAAGCGTATCTAGAGATAACAAAGCTGAACCCAAAATAACGGTAATTATATGGGGTTACACCAAAGCTTATTTAGATAAGAAACCTTATCGAGGGATAAGGCCCTTTCTCCAAATAAAGCTCAGTTAACTAAAGATAACAAAGCTGAACCCCAAATACACGGGGCACTATTGGAGATAACAAAGCTGAACCCCAAATAACGACCGTTATTTGGGGTTCAGCTTTGTTAACCCCAGATAAGGGTCGTTATTGGGGTTCAGCTTTGTTATCTAGAGATAAGACGTTATTGGGGGTGGTCAGCTTTGTTACCCCTAGATAAGGACCGTTATTGGGGGTGGTTCAGCTTTTTAACCCAAGATAAGGACCGTTATTTAGGGTTCAGCTTTCTTATCTCGAGATCAGCTTTGTTAACTCCAGAAAGGGACCGTTATTTGGGGTTCAGCTTTGTTAAACCCAGATAAGACGCGTTATTTGGGGTTCAAGTTTGTCATCTCCAGTTACGAATCTTTATCTCCAGTGTAACGGAGTGGTATATTTGGAGATAATGCTTCCCTTAGCTAGGTAATAGAATAAAGTGATACACTTTGTGCTTCATAGGGCTCAGCCAGCAATCAACTAATATATCCTGCATAGAAATTGTGCCTTTCTATGGACTTCACCAATAAAATGCACACAATATAAACTTAGTTTTGGTACAAATGCTTTAGCCATGAACGGAAATGGATAAAATTTGCACTGGGCCCCAAAATAATAATTTGTCACTGGAGGGGGGGGGGGTGTTCCTCTCACACACATACTTGGGTCTTCAAAAGACAAAACAGTAATTAACACAAAATTACATACAGAAACGATTATCATAAAGCATGTCGTTATAAACAATGTTCTCATTTTTTTATTTAAAATGCACATTTCAGACATCTAACATATAATATTTACACCCTAGGTTATAAATATACAAAATACAAGCACCTTTTACTCTCCTTCTCCTTTACAATAGAAGAGTGGGACGAATAATGATTAATCTTACATTAGGGATCACAATTATCATACCAGCTGCTATAATATCCTTCAACCCATTTTCTTAAAAACTTACTTCAATTTCTGAAATACATGGAACTTTCCAGATGGGGGAAAGGCCGATACATTGTCAGAGTTCTTTATCTTCCGAAAGTCTGTGACATCAGTGTTACCTTAGTGGTTGAAATATTAATCAACACATAACTGAAAATGCCCTATCCTACACCTTCCCCCTGTGTTAAAAAGCCAACACAGATGGATGCGCAGAATATGCACATGTAAGAGCTGTCTGAAGGTGGGTTGCTTTGTCACTGACTGAATGCACTATACTCTTCGTTCGAATTCGAAACAAAATGCTGGCCACACGCGCGTAAACCGAATGGTGTGACGAACGCTTGACCACGGGAATTCCCAACTGCATTCAACAGACTGCGCGTCATTTGTTTCCGAAATTTATGACGCGATTATATTGGAAATATTTTCACAGTACTGAACATTTTGCAGTTTTTGAATTTGGAACCTTTTATCCTAAGGGTTAATACCTTCTGCAAGGTTTTTAAAATGTCCCATTGTTGTTCGAATAAGCACAAAAAAATGAAAAGACCGCACAAACAAAAATTAACCACTTTCTAGTGTATTCATTGATTGCGCTTGTGGTAGTTATGTAAAGTGCTTTCCAAATAAAATAAATTAGAAATATCCATGTTCAAGGGCATAACTATATCTTTTCATTTCTAACTAACATCGACAGCTTAAATTGATATTTTTGTGACAGCTTTATTTTTGCACAATTTGTGAATTGACACAAAAAATGTGAATATAAAGACAGGCAAAGATATATTAATGTAATAGAGTTAAATTATACTTGTTATAGATTCCATGTCAATAGTGCTCTTCACAATCTTAAAATGTTGAAAACTGCAAAAAATTACATACGTGAAAATAATTACTTTTTTATCCATTGAAAAATTGTGGTCAAGATTAATACTATAGCAAAATGGCATGCTGTGACTATTTAAATGACGATGACTTTAAAAAGAACAGATGAGAACAAATGGTTTGCTAATTTGTTAAGTACATTTTGGGTAGGGTAGCAGAGGGTGGGGGCACATGTATTACTTTCAGGACTAAACTATACCAGTTATTCCCTGTTAAGATAAAACCCTTTATATTCACTTGTACCTGGAGTAAGAATTGTGTTTCACATACACTTGTTAGGTTTTGAATTTTGCAGTCTGCATTTGATTAAAAGAAAAGATTGTAGGGCTTTGAAAATTATTGCAATTTTTCATCCTAGTTAAGGTAGGTTTAAACACAATTGTGAAAGTTCGGGAATGGGAGAACTAACGACCTACTCATGATAGTAACACCTATTTTCAAGCCTTAAGCCTTTTCTTGACATTTATTTTGATACAATACACACTTCTCTTGTTTGCTTGCCTTACTTTAATGGTTTGGTCACAGGCAACTAATTTATCTCTTTGGGCCTATAAGGAAATTCACAAAAAGTAATTATTCATGTGTGCAAAAGTGTGATGTTAGTTTATGTGCATTCTTGTGCATAAATTAAAATCAAAATGATTGTGCTACCACCACCTGTGCAGAAATCAAGTGCAAATAAAAAAATCCCGGTGAAATGGATGGTTAGTATTGTTAGTAAATCATTTCCATATCAGAACAATGGAATGCAAAATGCTTGAAAAAAAAAATAGTGCAGTGAAAGTGCTTGAGGGACCATCAATATTTACATGGGATGTTGGGACTAACAATTTTATTAAGCACAACAGAGCAACGCAAAATTTGGGCTGAGCGAATTTGGGAAAAAAGGTCAACTTTTGACAAAAATTGTCACCCAAAAATCCTGGTTATGGGCCTGCCTCTGATTCCAATTGAAATAATGACTATTATGCATAGCCAAATACATGCTTTCAAAAGAGCAGAATCCTGGTCATGTCCACAAAGGCCAAATAATTGTTTCTCTGGATAATTTTGGCACCCTGTTTGATAACAAGTGATTTTCCAGAACCTTCCTTGAATACAATGAGTTACTGGTTGAAAGAGATTACAGGCTGGTTCTGTAAGGTCACTTTTCATCATATAGCTATAGACCCTATGCAATACGACACTACACTTTGCGATTAACATAAAATCTCCCTTGCCCTATGGTGGAAATACCAAGAGTATAATAGCTCATCTGTACAACTTACGACGGTCCGGTAAGTACGTAATCCTGTTTCTAAAATTGAAAAAAAAAGTTGGCGTAATTGAAACCAGTGTTTGAAAATTCTCAAGATTTGAAAAATATCGAAAGGCATTGTGGGAAAAATGGATGCGACCTGTAGCGATTGCGTGTTCACTTTTCTGTGTCTGCGAGCACCGAAGTACCCGACAAAAACATTCAATTTTCTCGCTAGGTTCTATAGGTTCAGAACCAATTACGATACATATTCAAAACAAAACATAGTAACGGACCCTCTGATGCAAAAACATCCATAGAACCCCTTCGTTTACCGGAGATATTTGAGATTTAGTTTCATTTGCACACATTCTCCATGACGAACTGATAATGTTGGTCTCTCACGCAGTATCAAGTTAGATAATATATTTTGCAGTCTGTGACACAGACTACACCGTGGAAAATACTTACCGGACCGCCGTATGTACAACTTGACCATCTCTGGAATTCAATAACTGAATAACAGGTGGATGTATTGTAGTCATGTAATGTGGCTCTCTTGCCCTACAGCATGGCTACCTATTGCATAGGGTCTATAGCTTTATTGTCATGATTGCTACAAGAGTGGTGTTTATTCATGAAACTCAAATGCCCACTAGCCTCCATGACAATCAAACATGGTGCTATGCATTTTGTGCTTTCCTCAAGAGTGACGTGGTAGATTGTGGTTTCTTGTGGTGTTCATTAGTGCAGTATTAGTACTTTAATCATGGCAGTGCAAAGTCAGACTGGTGTATTACGAGTCCCAAGAAAGATACAAGAGTTAAAGCTTAGCAAGTTGCTCCACACTTCTAACATTGGTTCACTGTTTGAAATTTATGGAAATGAGGGACGACCCGGGCCAAGCAAGGAAATTAGTAAAGAACCAAGAGTATTCTGAACCACCTGCCACTTCAAAAAAGGTTGAAATTATTTGAAGATGTTACAAACATATCTCTCTAGGCATATTAGGAATTATAGGGTAAGACCTGAACTTCAGAGCAGTGTCTGGGTCTCTTAGTTACAGTTATAATAAGAAAACACCTGTCACCCTTCTCTTTCTTTCTCGGGATCTTGGTGAAATTATATTAGTAAAAACAACATTTGTGTCCATTGTGTTAGTAAAATGTGCAAGTCGTGCATGGTGCTGTCAGTGCCCTATGCAAACATCGCGTTTGAACATAAGACACCCAAGTGCGGAAATCAAAATCAGTAAATTAAAAAAGGGAAAAAAGATTAAGATACTAACTAACATGCATATTCTCATGACCATAGCACAATTGAATAACTCTCATATCCTTCTACAGCCAGTGGCATAACTAGCTTTTTTTTCCAGGGGGAAAGGGGGGGAACATTAAATTTTCACTGTATATTGGCACATGTGCAAAAAATTACTAATTCCATGGGGAGGGAGGGGGGAAAGAGGGGGACAAGATTCCCCACAAGGGGGATGCTTCCCCCCTCTGGTTACACCACTGTCTGCACCTGCACTGATATGCTAAACCTACTCCACACAAGGAATCTGGTTTTTATTACTGATACCAGGAACAGTGGGTCAAAGTTTCCAGTACATGGCTTAATGGGTGTCATTGAACTGTGTCTAAAGGGTTGAGACTAGATGAGCTTTGAAAACCACTGGGAGGTGTGGGTGAGACAAATCAAGTATGAACTTGTAGACTTATAAGTTCTACCAGAAAGCCAGGGTAAAAAGAGCATTTAAGGTTCACTATGGAATACTGTTTTAAAATGCCAAAGACGAGAGAGTTGATAGAGAAACACAATTGGGAGATAAATTGGCTGCAAGTTTTTGCTACATTTATAATGATTTTTTGCTAACAGGCAAACTTATTTCAAGATTGTTTTCAAAGAGTTTGGTAGAACACATACAGTCACAAAGCTTCATACTTGAATACTCCCCTATTTTACCATGGGGGGGGGGGGTGAATCCTGCTAAATCTAACAAACAACTACATGATTACTAAAATCACTTCAATACAATTAAATAAGTGCAGTTATACAAAATTGAGGACCACTTTATGTACAAGAAGAGAAGTGTTTGATCAAAACACTTAAGACAATACTTAAATTAGTAAAAAATGGTAAACTATCATACAAAACTCTTCCATTAAAAATGACAACACTGGCACCTGAAACACTCACTATTGCATAGGATCTCAATTAGGATGGAAGTTTGGTCTATAAAAATAACAATATGGGGTATTACATGTACTTTAAGTAACACAATACTAAAATATAGTTTAACACTAAAACACTGTAGGCAGCACCTGGAAATTATGGCACTTTTATAATTTCAGCACCATGTAATTGTTATACATGTAGTATACATGATAAATAATTTTATACATTAGTACTAATGTAATGTTTTAATAATAGTAAGTTAAATATATATTGTTTAGCCCTGTTTGATGCTGTGTTGGTGTATGAATAGGATGATCAACATTAGGTGAAACACTTGATGATAAGTGTAATAGTAGGCCAAGATAAACAAAAAAAAGAGTTGCTCATCTGGGTTTTAAAAAAAGGAAGGTGATGGTTCCCTTTTTAAGATGGTGGATTCATGATAATATATGGTTGAATATATTTGGCTATGTAGGGTCCCTTTAAAAAGTGTTCTAATGTTAAAATTCTTCCTTCTATTTTTGACTTTTCAAGACTTTTAAGATGAAAAGACTGAAATAGAGGGCAAAACAAAAACAAGCGAGGCATGGAACTCTTTATTTGGCCTAAAGTTCTGTTTCCTAAGAACTGCATGGACCTTGCTATTGGACTTTGAACATTAGTATGCTTGAGGACGAACCTTAAAAAGAAATTCTATTACCTCTGCTGCCCATTATTGAAAATGCAGCATTCTGATTGGTCAGTTTACTGCCCATTATTCTGCAATAATGGGTCGCGAATGCATTTCCTCATTAGATCATGCTGTTTTCGGTAATAGAATAGAAATAAAGGGTTGCTCATAATGTATCCTCGGCTGGAAAAACTTTAAAATAAACCTGCGCCTCGCCAGGTATTTGTTTTCCTGACCTGTGACACATTATTCGCCCATAAATGATACTGCATCACCCTTTATTTCTTAAATCACAGAAATCTTATTCGTCACAGAAAAAAAATTAAAGTCTACTAACAGTGCTATAGTTAGCACTACACCATAATTTTCAAATAAAACACAATAAATCCTAACTCTACAAGTTACAATTTTCCAAAATAAATCTAAATAAAATGCATTTTAGTTCAACATACTATGAATGTCTTTTTCTTTGCAAGATCAATCCAAAGGCCATTATTACACACCAAGTTGAATGTGTTAACATTTTGGGTAATACTGGATAATCGCAGTTAAAGGGGTACTCCAAATTTCTTGCAATCATTTTACTATAAGATAGGTAATTCCTGTTTCGTGAAAACAGTGGCGGCCGCCAGGGGATTGACCCTCACCCATTTTTCTGGCACCTCTGGGCCAAAAGAAAAAAGATAAGAGTTTTGGGCAAAAATCAACAATTTTGGGCAAATATCACCAAATTGGGCAAAAATCAGTGATTTTGGGCTACAATTTGTATAAAAACTCAAATTGTTGATTTTTGTGACTCCCCTCAAATTTCCTTTCCGCCCGTCGCCCCAAAAAAAGTCACTTTGCCCCCCCCCCCCCCGAAAAAGAAGGTCGGTGCGCACTGTTCATGAAAAGTTAAGTACACGTTGACTTGACTGGTTATTTTCAATAAAGTCAGCATTGAAGTTTGGCAAGAAACTTAGGGTTCTTGGAAAAATGTAAATGGAGAAAGAACACAATCCAGAATGGACAGACTTTAGTGCCCTAACACGCTACTGTTTTTCATAAAGAGTTTCGGCATTTTGAGTATAGAATACGAGAAATGAGGGACTTAGTATATGGATGTATTCTTTAATTCCAAATAAGCAATTGGAAACTTTCTTGTTGTAAGATACATGGTTAACAAATCTGATGTATTCTGAAATGGAGTCTAAATTTTAACAGGGTTAGTCCTACATGGCATGGACCTTTTTCCTTTCAAAAGTACTGGAAAGTTAAGGTAAACAGGTGAGAAAATTCCTCATGAGGAATGTTCTCACCGGTTACAGCACATTTTTAGAGAGTTGGAGGGAGGAAAAAGGTCCACTCATGTAGGGACCAAACGTTTGTTTTAAACCTGGCTTGGTAAAGTTTAAAACTCCTTCAGAATAAACAGCCTATAGAATACAAGTTGAAGTTGGCATAGTCATTTTTGCATTACACTACTGTTTACTGTGGATTTGATATTTTGCCATGCATCTGATCAATGCATGTTGGATTTTGATCCAAGCAAGAAGAACCATCAACAACAATTGGCAGATACGTTTATGAAATTTGAGGTGGTGGGGGTGGTAATGAACCACCTATTTCAGTTGCTAAACACAACTACAGATCTTTTAATTTCTGAAAAATCTACAACTTGTTGCACGGCAATTGACTGTCGGGATTATGCTATGATTATAACAGTTTAGTACATTTACCATGTGATTTCCCTTGTTGCTAGTAGATACATGCCTGGCATTCTCGTAGTGGCTGTTGGTTATTTTATTCAACCTTTCCTGTGTTGAGGCAATTCTGGTTAAAGAAATGATGGAATGAAAGAGGGAACTGTCAAAAAAGCTCCTAATTCAGTTGTCATCGACTTCTAGAATGAGACAAACATAGTGAACCTGCACCAGTGGTTTGTGAGATGGTTTCCCAAATGAATTGCAAATATTTAGACATTTTTGAAAACCATGACCTAAGGCTAGGGCTTGTTTAGAACATGTGAATTTGTTTATCATACCGATTCCAAATATGCTCATAGAAATAGACAAAGTTCCCATACAAGCATATATCTGCTCAACACTAGCACACATACACTACACTTTTACTGCCTTGTGGGGACCTTACACACTTGTGTGACACCATAGTATTTGTATTACTGTCTAATAGGTAATAAAATACCTTGGAGGGGGTATGGGGGTTGGGTTGGAGGGTAAGCTTTGGTTTTTAGTCTATTAGTTGTTGTTGGGTATACCAGTGTGTTAGACAACGGTCTTTGGGTGACGGGCGTTAACAGATTAAACCACACATTAACAGTTAATTACACTTTATTCCTTGATTGTGATTCTTTTACCCCCACAATCACTCTAGTAGAACCCACACAATTTTAACACCCTGGAGAAGGATTTCTTTTTCTACGAATCAAGTCAATTATTGACCTCACGTGTCACAGTTGTGTCTCCCATAGTAACCAGTGCCAATACACTTACAAGCATATCCACCATCAAATCGCTGCGTACCAACATCCCAACTTTGTAGCAGTGGAGTCTGACCCCGGGATTTGGGTCAAGATATGTGAAAAAGGATAAACCAAACATGCTCAAAATTATGAAAAGAATAACTGAATTATAATTTGTGTGATAAGTGGTTTTCAATCTTAAATTTCATTTTGATTAATCAGTCAAAGAGAGAACTTTCCAGTCTAAATATACATTTCATTGTCAGCAGTATTCATCCAAAACGTTCACTAACTTGATTTGGTCACTGCCGGTTGGTAGGGAACGAGACATTTGACAAAGTTATGTCAACCCCAGATTGTTAAACCCACCTTCATGTGGTTATAGGATATTGTTGCGCAATAAATAAATTATTTTTCCCTTGAGATGGGAGAGAAAACTTCAAAAAAAAATAATTTCCTCAGCTGGGATTATCAAATTGCAGGGAACTTACTGTAGATGTTTGAGTTCAGAAAATGATCAAACTCCTCTAAGGTTATGAGAGCCATGGGATACAATGCTCAGTCAAGCGAAATGTATCTGTAATTTTCCTGGTCATCTCAAATGAGTTTTGGTACTGTCAATTTGGCTGTCATACATTGTAACTATCCATAATTTTGCAATAGGACTTTGTTGGCTTATTACAGTCCCCCGGTTCAACAAAGAAACAAATGTCTGCTTTAGCTCTTAAATGAAAGATTATGCACAAAAGTAATCAATATCACTTTTAATTCCAACAAAATTCATAATTCCATTGAAAAGGAGAAGACCAAGAAAAGTGGTTGCATGAAAAAATCAAGTTCACCTTACAGTGGGCAATAATTAGGATTGGAGAGATCCCTATATTTGAATTATAAATTATTTCAAGATATATGTACTTCATTGGCAGTTCATTTAATTTGCCACATACTAAATATAGTGCTACCTAGACTTCACATTCAATATCAACCTGAGACTAATACTTAAAAGCCCCCGTATCATATTCATGGTAATCGTTTTACAAAATTTTGTTTCAAACATTACGACATAGAAGCTTGGCATGCTTTCAGCGTTCAGTCAACATGGATTTTTTGATCCCGTTACTTGTCCACTCCAGCTATCACCAGATCTCTTACAGCCAGTGAAAACCTTGTTGCACTCTGATTTTTCTTCTTGGCTTCAGCTAGGACAAACCCAACATTAAAGTCGTGAACCAAAATAAATGATGTTCAAGTGGAAGGGTTGCATCAAAAACTAAAACTAGGGTTGCATGCAGCGGGTGTTTTGAATCAACCCCACAATGCATTGCACTGTGCTATACTGTTCACTGTATAAACACCGTCAGTAAGCTTAAAGGGAATTATTGGTTATAAATCTATCGGCACCATATATAATGAAAGACCCTAAAATATGACGTACCAGATGCTTGGTCAGATTGGTCAGATTGGGAGTATTCTTGCGAAGATAGAAAGAAAGAAAACACCCCCCCCCCATTTTTCACCCGCACAGCCAACCCCTTTCGAAGCAAGTATACATTTAAGGAATCCGCCACGTTTGATTTTGACGCGATCGTTTGCCACAAGCCATGTTGGTCTTTCACACCAATGGAAAGATGCTCGGTCGGTTAGTCAGGTCTGCCTGTCTATGAAAGACTATCGCGTTACTTTTAACATTTGAACTAAAATAACACAAGCTGTTAATTTAACGTTTCCTTTAAAATATATAAATTATCAAAAAGGGTATACATTTGTGCCTAATTTTATAATAAATGGCCTGGGATTCTTGAGAAATATAGTTTTCAAAAAAAATTAGGAAAACTCTACATAATACAAAGAAGAAGGCTATTACGGTAACATTGAAAAGTACGTTAGATTGCTGACCGCGATAGGGGTTGCGAACACTGATCTCCATTTACAATGGATGGAAACCTGGGGCCGTAAATGAAGCACTGATAGCCAGATGGTCATCCAAAAAAGAGGCCAAGCAGGTGTGGTTAAGAGCCGGTCAATTATACAAATTGTTCCCACGAAATGTGGAACGCGGACATAACAGGGACTACAGAATCAAGCCAATTCAGTGAGGCATTGTATTTGCGTAGGGGATGACATGTCTCTAAAACGTGCACCCGGGATACAACTTCTGTTAAACAGGTTGTCTTTATGGAATGGTATTGTGTTCGGTAGACCAAGTGCCCGCCCGTTGCTCCATTCATCTAATATACAATTACTCTTGGGAGCCAATCCATTGTTTATAGAGGATCAGGGGTTACAGTGCGATGCGGTAAAACCTAATATTACGCGACCCCCCTTTTCAAATGTCCAAGTTTATGGATTTTAGTATTTAGGCCAACTAAACCTTTGATTAATCACAAAAATGATTATCTAAAACCCCCTATTATCATTTTCTCATATCATGAGGTTTTAAAAAGTGTATTTTTTGGCAATAAAAAATCTAAACGACTTCGCTTCCTATCTTGTGGTGGCTCAACGAAGTTCAAAAGGATGAGTTGTGGCAAAACTTGCACGTGATATCTGCGCGTATGGGATATATTTCGCTGGCTTCTGTTTCGTATTGCAGGCGTCATTGTAATATACCACAGGGCAGAAAAATGGTAGCTTTCCATGATCGTTTGTACAGTTGTGTATATTGGTCGGAATAAATCAGGATTTTTTTTCCAAGGAATACTCAATGCCATGAAAACCATCGGGTACGTTTATTTAGGGATATTTCATATTTATGTGCGATAGATTTCTACAATAAACGCCTTAAGAATACAAGAATTTCATGATCATGACTAAAATTGACTTACGTACTATATAGCACCTGTGGGCCATAAAATGAGTGTACAAGTCAGGGTTTTATGTGTGAAGAATAAGATTTTTGAAGGATCATATGACCTATGATGTGAAAAATCCCAAAACCAGTTGCATTGTGGATGGAATCATACAAGCTTTTAAGAAAATTTTGCAAAATATGCCTGGGATGTTTAGCGTGCTTCTGTGTACAAGTGTCTTTTTTTTAAATTTATTTTAAAAAGTTAAATGGTCAATGGCGGTCTGGATGGTTGTTACGACATACACATTTTTATTGTTCCCAACCCTTGTCCGAACAGATTTTGCTTTCCAATCTGTCAAAACAAACTTGAGCGACTACACAATCTGTCAACAAAACCTTGAGCGACTACCCATTTGTTTTCCCCAGTCTTTTTCAGGTCCTAAAAGTTTTAACAATTCATATTCTGTTGAATTTTTTAACCAAATTGGTAACATGGGAAGTAAAACTCACATAACTGAGGAACAAGAAAATAACTAAAATATGTCAAATCAGGGTTTTCAAGAACTTGCTTTTACTTACCATTAAAACTAATGAAGTGCAGAAAATACGACCAGGAAGACTGTGGATAATGAGCATCTTGAACAAACCTTGCCAAACCTGCTGTGAAACAAAAAAAATGCACTGCTTTAATTTAAAGTTCATGTTTTCCTAAAGCCTAAAGTCCTGTTATGTGTACTCATCAACTTATATCCACTTTGATTTACTCTAACTATCCTGTAATCACTTTACATGACTGATGAAGCACTTCACTTGATCTTTTAGGAAATTAATTACGTTCACCTCCTACACATGATTCACCATAGATTCTGAAACTAGACCAAGAAAAAAAAGTTGGTCTTTGGGACATTATTTTTTTCTTTAGATTTTTGCTGTCAACTTTTTGAAAATTTTTCAGAAAAAATGAAAATTTGTCCACAAGCGGCCGAAAAAAAATTAGGGCAGCGGTCCCAACTAGGTCGTCCGATATTGTAAGGGTCTTCGTCGACCATAGAAAGTGCCACACCTGACCACAACACAACACCCTCACAAGTGTCAGCCCATATGCAATACCCCGACCATACCCCATACCCCCGGACCACATCTCCATACCCCCGGACCACCCCCTATCTCTCAACCACACACCCCTACCCCTACCCCCCCAGACCACCCCCCTACCCTACCTGGCCCACATCCCCATAACTCCCGACCAAACCCCCATACCGCTGAACCATACCCATGGACCACAACCCTACCCCACCCCATTCCCTGGGCAACCCCATACTTCCAAGACCACCAGCCCATATCAACGACCACACAACCACACCTCGCAATGTCAGCCCTATGCATACCCCAACACAACCCCGGACACAGCCCCATACCACACCCCCATACCCCTCACCACACCCATCCCCTCACCTCCCCTCACACCCATACCCCCGGACCACCCCACCAATACCCCATGGACCACACACAACCCCACATACCCCTGGAGACCATACCCACGGACGACACCCCAGAGCCACGACTCACACGTCCATACGACCGGACCACACCCCCATACCGCCCAGACCCCACCCCATAACCACACCCACAACCACAACCCCTATGCCATACCCTGACCACAATCATACCTCCAACCAACCCCCCTAGTGAAACACATCTTCATACCCAGAGCCACACCCCCATAAAACCCCTGACCACACAACCCCCATATACCCCCGACCCACTCCGCCCTACCCCCAAACCACCCCCCCTACCCACAGACGCACAACACATCCACAGACCACACAAACACCGCCCATACCTTGGATCATACCCACGGACCCATACCCATGGACAACACCCCAGACCACCAACCCTGGAAACACCCATACTTCCAAGACCACACACACCCATATCCCCATAGCCACACCCCATATCACTGGACAACAACACCAATCCTCACAGTGTCATCCCATGCAATACCCCCCCCAAATTCAGGGTTTTAGGTGTTAAGAATAAGATTTTTTTTTGCAGATCATAGGACCTTAGTGGTGGCAATTTCCCAAACCATGCATTGTGGGATGGAACCTACAAACTTTTTACGAGAGAAAATTTTGCAAAATATGCTGGGAGGTTAGCGTTGCTTCTGTGTACAGTTTCGTTTTTTTAATTGATTTTAAAAAGTTTAAATGGTCAATGGCGGATGGATGGTGGTATACCAAATTATTTATTTTTCCCAACCCTTGTCCCGACGATTTTGCTTTCCCATATTGTCCCCAAACAACACGTGAGTCGCCTACAACAATCTGTCAACACAACTTGAGCGACGAACAATTTTTTTTCCCCCCCCGTCCTTTCAGATCTAAATTTTACAATTCTATTCTTTTGAATTTTTTTTTAATTTTTTAGTTTTTTGATTTTTTTAATATTTGTATTTTTTTGTAAAGGTTTGTTTAAATAATGTCAAATGCAGTCAAGAACTTGCTTTTACTTACCAATTAAAACTAATGAAAGTGCAGAAAAGAGCGACCAGGAAGACTGTGGAGTAATGAAGCATCTTGAAACTCCAAACCTGCTGTGAACAAAAAAATGCACTGCTTTAATTAAAGTTCATGTTTGTCCTAACCCTACAGTCATGTTTTATGTGTGACCTATCACTTATCACTTTGATTCACTCTACTCTCTACTAGCTAGCCTGTAAATCCTTTACCAGAACTGATGACATTCACTGATCTTTATAAGAAATTAATTAGTTCACCTCTACACATGTTCACCATAATTCCAAGATCTGAAACTAAGACCAAGAAAAAAAAAGGTGGTCTTTTGGCAGCATTATTTTTTCTTTAGATTTTTGCTCACATTTTTTTGAAAAATTTTCAGAAAAAAACTGAAATTTGTCGCACAAAGCGGACCGAAAAAAATTAGGGACAGCGGACCCAAATAGGTCGTCCAACTATGTAATGGTTTCTCGAACCATAAAGACCACCCACTGACCACACCAAACCCTCACAATGTCAGCCCAAAGCAATACCCCCGAACCTAACCCCATACCCCCGTACCACATCTCCTACCCCCCGACCACAGCCCCATATCTCTCTACCACCCCCCTCCCCCTGCACCCCCAGACCACAACCCCCCTAACCCTACCTGCCCACTCCCCATGACTCCCGCCCAACCCAACCCCAACCTTCTTCCCCAGTCAAACCACCCATGGCCCACCCCCTCACACCCACCCCATTTCCTGGGCAACACCCATAACTTCCAAGACCACACCCCCATATCACACCGGACCACACAACCACACCCTCGCATTGTCGCCCTATGCACTACCCCAACCTCAGAACACCCGGACCACACCCCATACCATACCCCCCCATACCCTCACACACCACCTACCCTCACCTCCCTCACCCCTACCCTTACCACTCATCCATCCCCCATACCACACACACAACCCAACATACCACCCTGGACCATACCCACGGACAACAACCACAGATAGCCCCGACACACTGTCCATACCCCGACCACACCCCTATACCCCCAAGAGGCCCCCCACCCCATAATATAGACCACCCCCCCAACCACACCCCTATGCATAAACCCTGACCACAACCCATACCCTCCAGACCACACAACCCCCTATTTAACCATCTTCCTAATCCTGACCACACCCCCTCCCCTTACACATCACGCAACACCCCTACCCCATCCCCACACACCCACCATGACGCCCCACCCCCACCCCCGTACCCCACCCCCCCCCACCTCGCCCATACCACCCACCGGCCACTCCCAGAAACTTGATCATATCCCCACGTCCCCTCCCGTTTACCCCCCCCCTCCTAACCCACCCCCCTTTTACCCCCCCGCCTCCTTCCCCTCCCCCCAGGCCGGCACCCGTTCTCCCCCTCCCCCCCTTCACGACACCCATCTCCCTGTTCCCCCCCCACCCCCTCCTCCCCTTTTCCCCCTATTCCTAGTCCCAGCCGCGTCGAACCCGCCCGCCCTCCCCTCCACCCTCTCCCACCCTCCCTACCTGGCCCGTCCCCGTCTGACCCTCGGCCGGACACCTCCCCCCCCCCCTAGGTATCCCTCCGACCACACAACCCCATACCCACCCCAAATCCGAATCGTTTCGAGCCACCAAGTTTCAGTTAATGTGTGCATAAATCTCCAGCTATTTTGTTCCAAAAGTGTCAATGAAATCAATGAAAATGGTCAAATATGTTAATTAATTATGCAGCGATTATGTCCTTGAATGCAGTATATAGGTTTAAATTGATCAGCTCGAGAACTGTAGCCCCACACCCTTCAACCAAGTTTCAGCCCTATATGACGTACGGATCTCCATATATTTTGTTCACAAGAAAGTGTCAAATGAAAATCATGAAAATAGGTCAAATATGCTAATTATTATGCAAATTAGGTACTTAGAATGCTATAAACTTTATAAATCTATCAGTTTTGAGAATCTGTAGCCCGCACCCTTCCACCATGCAAGTTTCAGCATGTGTGACGTATAGAGTCTCCGATATTTTGTTCACAAGAAAACTCACGCACGCCGCCGACCAGACGACACACGGATCTGCTGCCATAAGGGCTTCCTATCGGACGACCTAAAACGAAATAAGTGGTAAAAAAAAACAATAATTTTTTTTTTTAAAACCCACGTTTTGGCCATCATTATAGAGACCAACTTGCTTTTTTTTTGGCCTAAAGTCACAAATAGCCATGTGTAGCAAATTTTTCAAAACTGAAAAGTTAAATCCGCCAAAAAAGGCCAATTATATTGGGTAATAAAGTGGCCTCCACTCATTCATGCATAGATGCACATTGCATTTTTTGGCTAAGTTTTAGAAAACAAGAGCGGTTCTCTTCTCGAACCACCAAGGTCCCCCGCCCGTCGGGATATTACATGGAGGGAAATATACTTTTAATATCACAGGTGAGATTGTGATGGAAAATTGGTTTCTCCAAACCACTGAGCTGCTGCGCAATAGCAGTTTGCAATTTGGGACTGTATCAAATTTTACACATTGACCTACACAAATACTTGTAGTTATTTGCCCTTAGATGACCCTACTTGACCTTGAAATGGACCTTCTCACAATTTTTCGGTTTAGAAATTTTACACATCCACAATTTTCTGAACTACCACATGTTGAGTTAGCTGACCTTGAATAACCCCCACGACCTTGAAGTGACCTTCAAAATTTCGGCAATGATGCTCACACCCCTCAGTTTTTCATTCATTACCAGACTCATGTGTATTATTGACCTTGGCTGACCTCACATGTCCTTGAAATGACCATCAAAAATTTCGGCACTGGAATTTTGACCACAACCCACCAACCCACCAAGTTTCCATCATCCTACCCACATACTTACGTGCTTTGACCTTGGATGACCCCCACATGACCCTTGAAATGACCTTCATTTTTTTGGCCTGAATTGCTGACCACACACCCGAACCAAGTTTCCACTCAATCCTTCAACTACAAACGTATAGTGGTTTGACTTGAATGACCCCACATGACCTTGAATGACCTTCAATTTTTGGGCAGTTAATGTTGACTACACCACCAATTTCATCATCCTACCACATTTGAACCGGGTTATATGGCATTGTATTTTTAGCCCATTTTACCTTGAAATGACCCCCGGCTAATACCTTGAATGACCTTCAAATTTTTTGGCACTGAATGTTGACCAACCCACCAAGTTGTGCATCATCTGCTAACACAATTGCCCAGGCTTATAGCAATTTAATTCCCATTTTGGACAAAATTTGACCCTTGTTTGACCATAATTGACCTTGAGACCCCTGCCACATGACCCTCTTCCTCTCCGAACTGCAATGATCCGCCGCCGTACTGAGTGGACAATCTTCAGTGGCCGAAAATGGACACCCATACTGCTTGATAAAAAAGATATCTTTTTGACAAGCCAAGGCTTATAGTCTATTTATATAAAAATAATCAAAAAATAATCCCATTTTTGACCAAATTTGACCCTATTTTTTGACCATATTTTTTGACCTTTTGCCCCATGCCACATGACCCCATCTCTGAACTCATCCGCCGCCTACTTGACTGACTCTATGGTGCAAGATGGACCAACCCCATACTTTCTTAGCATAAAAAGATATCGTTGGTTTACAAGGTTTGTACATTTAAAACCCTCTTTTTTAACCATATAATTGACCTTTGACCCATGACACATTACCCACTTCATCTCCATGCAACCAGCGTACTTGAAGAACCTATTGCAAGATGGACCCCCACACGTGCTGATCCAAAGATATCGCTGGGACACACACACAACACACACCGCACGTACGAAGAGCATTTCTATATTTCCCCCTTCGCCAACAAAGTTGGCGGGGAACCAAAAATGGCGGTTTGGAACAATTGTATGATATAGTGTCCTCCTATTTTTTTAAAAACAATTTCTAATTTCTTAGTAGAATTCTACCCAATCAATGCCAATTTAGATAAATCTGGATCCTCAAAAATCTCCTTGGTTTCTTTTTTCAAGTATCAAACACTATCATCAAGAATGGACTTTCCCACTTCTGGTCTGTGGAGTGCGCCATGTTGGAATGTGGACCTATTCAGGGCACTTCCCCTTCCTAAATGTCTATGATTGATTGCTGCAAAAGTCACTGAAGATAAACTACGTCAATTTTTATCTAGACTGATTGAACAGTACTCGATGGCATATTCATTGGGGTTTGCTTAGGCCCTTGAAAGTCGAATATGAGTTGAAGCGTCACCCTTTTTTTTTTCAGCTCATAACGGGCACACTTTTCATTATGCATTCTTCCTTATTTTTGTATTCCCTCGCTCCCACGATATGTGTCCGTTTGGAAGGCAGACTGTTGCTTTGTGATTAATATGTCACATAAACTATGTCCTAACATTTCTTGCAGAGATGCTAGTTAATCAAGTCCAAAATTTCCTAAAAAGCTTACTAAAAAGGCTCTGAAAAAGAAAAAAAATGATCCAAAAGGTAATTTTTCCAAAATAATGATTTTTTTCTGAATATGGATCACAAAACGCGGCCCAATGTTCATAACGCGCGCGGGTGACGCTAAACTCAACATCAACTTTCAAGGGCCTTATCTTCCACATATAATTTCTTTTTGGTTTGGTATACCGGCCGCTTTTAGTGGGGGTATCAATGCTGCAATGGTTTACGGTACCTTCTGGATCTGGATTCGCTGCTGGCAAAATACCTCAAGGTACATCACACCAACTTGCGCAGCACGTGGATGGAAGGCCTAAAGTTTGTGTGACTGGTAATTTGCAAGTCTGTCCTTGAAGGTCGCAATGTCTGGGCTGTTAACAACTTCTGCCGGCGGTGAATTCCAGATAGGGATTGTGGATGGAAAAAATGAATTCTGATATGCTTTGGTGCTCCAACTTATTTGACGAAATTTCTTCTTGTGACCCCTTGAGATTCTAGATGAGCGCTGAATGAAATCTTCAAGATGAATATCTCTGAGTCCAGTGTCCATTTTGTAAAGGGTTGTAACTTTCTTAGCCTGTCTTCTGGTACCTTAGTATAGATACCACTATGCGAGACAGTGTTTTGCCATAATTTTGACTATTATTTATGTTCACGGGTGAGTTTGACCTCTTTAATATTTCTATGTAAAATTATTTCTTGATGATAAAAAAAGAACAATACGGAGGAGGCCTGTACTGCAAAATGTTCAAGATTGACTTTAAATACTACATGTTTTAATTTGTTAAATTTTCATAATAATCTTTAACATATTATTTTGACGCAATAATCGGTGACCTTTCGTTTCAGTCATTTATTTAAATTTTCATAATAATCTTTAACATATTATTTTGACGCAATAATCGGTGACCTTTCGTTTCAGTCATTTATTTTTTTCATGTTCTGGGCAGGTGTTAAATAAAAAATGTCCTCGCGTGAAAGGATTAAGCTGAAAATTATTTCCTTGGTACAGAAATTGTGAAATTTTTAATACCGTACTATAGGATCAATTCAGCCTGTTTTATATTGAAATTGAGCAAATGAAAATTTGTCAATTTTTCAGTTGGAAAACATTTATAACTTTCTGTGCATTTTACAGACTTACCCTTTACTTTTAAGCTATTCCTGCAAATTTGTAATATTTTAAAGAGACACGAGGAGATTTCCAGAAAGAAGCGCCCCCAATTTTTCTCGAACCCTGGTTTTTTATATATTTGTAATGCTTACCTATGTATTAGATCACACCTGAAGTACATACAGTAAGCCGAATACACCGTCTTTATGTAATAAGATGATGATTTAGTACTTTCTGTCGTACACGACATAAAGTCAAAGCATGGTTGTCTATGGGGAGCGATTACGATAGCAGGCAAGGTCAAAACAATGTTTGCGGTTTTCTTTTGCACCTGTTTGTCCAATATACCTTCAAAACGTTCTCGGTAGGTGGTCTACAACTGATCCAGTGAAATTTGTGAGAAATTTGTATCCTAAAAAAATCTCCTCCTGTCACTTTAACTCTTTCGGGTGGATCACTGATGATATGGTCTTTAAAAGTGCAACAAGAGATTTTGAGGCACCCAAATATTGTGTCATAATAGTTTTATATAGATTAGACACTCAATAGACTTCTTACCCTGTATTTGGCTATTAGAAATGTCTTAAATAAGAGAGAAAAAAAGGTGATTTTGATTTGCTTATATTTCAATGTAAAACATAGGTTGAATTTCATTTTGCTCCTATACCAATTAGAAAGTTTCAAAATTTTTGTACCAAAGAAACATTCTCAGCTTTAAAGGTGCAACGAGAGATTGTTCAAGTATCCAGATTTTCTGTGAAATATGATGATTACTATAGATTAGATGCACAATAGACCCCTACCTTTTTGTGTTACAGAATAACTAAGAATTGAACTAAGAGGTGATTTGTATATGCTATATTTCAATAGAAAACATAGGCCGAAATTTCGTATTTGCTCCTATCGAAATTAGACAATCACCAATTTTTGTACACAAGAAACCAGTATCAGTTAATCCTGTTACAGATGGGATTTTTTATAGGAATTAAGCTTTACACCAGTGGCAAAATCAAATATTTTACATTTTTCGGGACCAACTGTTATTTGACAATCTTCTCGCGGGTTGCACCTTTAATCCTTTCCAGGTGGGGATATTTTTTATGGAGCAAAGCTGTACATCAGGGCAAAAATATTGTACTCCTCCAATTTTTTTTAGGGACACTAGGAATGATATTTGAAATGTCTTGTTGCTGACCTTTAATTAGTTGACTTGACTTGAGCAATTTTTTCTTCTTCAATCAAATGAATCAATCCACATGTCTTCTTGATTTTTCTTTTGGAATACTTTGTAATTTTATAAAGATTGTAGTTGTGTTTAAAATCAAAATTATTGGCAATTGCCTGAGATCAACTTTTTTTAATGACATTTCCACCTTGTCAGCCTCCAGCATTGTTCAATGGGCAGGAAAAGTTCAAACCAAACTTCCTTCCAAGTCTGCATTTGTAATTTAAGATCTCCAAAGGATTGTATAGTACAAAGCCTATTGAAAGGCATTGTACTTTGAAATGAATTGTCACTGTCAGACTTTGAATGACCCTGTGAGTCGGGCTGTGACTGTGAGTGACTTGGATGCTCTGTCCACGTGATTTTCATATTTTCAGAGACTTTGAAATCTTTCTCACCAAATTTTCAATAAAATCATCGGTGTAATCAGCTATATAAACAACACCAAAACACCCGGCAGGATCTACTCTACATTATATTCAAAATATATCAGAATATACCTTATGTTTAAAAACTGCAAATCAGTTGTATTCAGCTCCCGCAAGTTTGACAACTCTCAAGCCCACACTGAAAATCAATAACAGTCTCCTTACTAAATTTAGACTGGTTTAGATTAACTTCCCGGGTGCCGCTCTAGGCCGGCCTCCTCGAGTCAGACGTCATCATAATGTAAACAAAACTACGATTGTCTACCCGTAATTGCAATTGGCCGTTTGGATGCAGACTTGCGATGGTGACCATCAACATATGTTTGAAGAGCTTTCAAGCGCAGTAGGCTTCCTGACATTCGCTGCTGACATCAAATTTGGTCAAAAACAAAAGCCTCTGACCTTGAAAGTCAGCCACAGCGCATTTTCCCTTGTTTTGATTTCCTTGTCATGCTGTAAATGGTAAAAGTAGCCGCCGAGGGGGTCCGGCCTAGTAAGTCTTAGAGTGGTCCCCGTTTTAGAATCTGCTCACTGAATCCGGGGCTGACGTCTCGGCTGGAAATGAATTCTTCACCACATAGGAGTAAAGACGGGCGGAAAGAAGGTTATGTTTAGTAATTCTGCCGACATGTAGGGTCGTATGGTACCAACACTCTTCTGGTGTTAGCCCTCGGGTCCACAACTTTGAGATGTGGGCAATAGTATCAACAGAACCCACGAAACTAACGTGTGACAATGGGTGACAGGAGACAACAAAAATTAAGAAATTTCTACAAAGAAATATGCTCCACTTACCGATATCACAAGGACTACTAATATAACGGCTTGTTACCACAGTTTCTACTCGGTTATCAACGAGTCCCTTACTTGCAAGAAGAAATCGGCGAAATTTAATTCCTCCCAGGTGTCAGCTAGTCACAGTCGATTCACAAAGGTCTTGTTTACCAAATGGTGGCAGATATCATTTGTTCTCGGAAATGTCCCGTATATTCAGTCACATGATTATATCTCTTCCCACACCGGCATCCAGTGTTTTGTGCGCGTGTGTAACACAATAAGCGTGAGGGCCGGTACGGCAAGAGAGACTTGTTTCTGAACTCTTCGACGTCATATCCCCAAACCAAAATAATAAAAAAAATCATTTTTATCATCGGACAATCTACACTGAGTTACGCCAATTTTCCAGACTTTACGCTATTTTTCCATATTCAAATGGTTCTAAATAAATATAGTGAAAGACTAGAAACACCTTACTATCCAGTCCTAAACCCCTTACCTATGACCTCTTCGTCTACTGCGATGGCGGCCGCCGCATCTTAAATGGTAACATTGAAAAAAATCTTTGTTTTTCAGTTTTAAGAGATAAGTAAATAATTCTTCCGCTCAGAAGAGTAACAAGTTTCGATAAAGGTAGCACAGGTTAGAGGTGATACGATCCTCCAGGTACCCGAGGATCGTATTGAATGTGAAATGGTGACCTCCTCAATCCGCCCATGGTGCTTACCAGGTCCGGATTCGCTCCTCCTAGATTTGGTCGCGATCTTCAGAGTCCGACCAGCTTCACGCCTTCAATTTTTTAATTCGTGATAGCTATCTTGAGGATCGTTCACGCCTCCCTTTTAGGTCCTTGAGCAGCAGTATCCAAGGGAAAGAGAGGCCTATGACATGTCTGATCTAGATAAATTATTATGAGTATAGGCCTCCTCAACCCTATTACCACATGGAAAAAAGTAGAGATAGGTGTTCAGATCACCTCCTCCAGTAGCACGGTGTCTAGACCACCTGCAGAAGTTTTTCGTCAGCAAATGGCCATCCTGTCGGACATGCATAGACAACAAGCTGCTAGGTTTTAAAGGTTTACTGCAGACACTCTGAGGAGATGAAGGGTTCGCGATTCCAGATCTCGTTCACCACCTAGACAAAATCCCAGTACAGGAAATTCGCTCTAATCCAGCTCTGGCATAGCTCCAGTAGGAGTCGATCCAGGGCCCCGTCATTCGGTATGACCCTCGTTCTTCCGTCTCTCGCCCAAGCGTAAAAGTAACACGCCACCCAACGCAGCAGATTGATAGTCTTTCTATGCTTGCAAGGTCGGTTAGTGGTTTTGGGGACAATGACAAAGAATACAAAGATAAAGATAAAAAGGAGGCAGATAAAAAGCGCAGCCTCTCTGACCACCCTCATGAGAGGTGAAAGGAGCCTTATTTGATGGGACCGTCCCTTAGACTGGTGGAAGAAACGGACACACATATTTATCGTCCAGAGGAGACTCCTTTGGGGGTTAAACCAGTTCATCCGTTGCCAGAATACTTCAAGCCCAGAATGCCTAAGCCCATGCGTACTTCTATGAAGACCTCAAAGTTCGAGGCATGGAAAGTGTACTCCCTGTGGTCAATCGGAAATCTGTAAGAGCTTCAATCCCGCGTATTGAAAGCTGTGGAACAAATAACAAACGTTGATGCCCTAGAGCTAAAACCGCTGTTAACCTCCACAGTAGTCTTCTGGGATCAGCGATCCAATCAATGTCAGTCTTTCGACAGAGGCACGCGTACCCTTCCTTAAGGAGGGTTACTTGAGAGATGTTTCCCCTTCAATGGGATGTATTTGTTGGGGAGAATGGGCCCCAAATGTGGAGGAAGAGGCAAGCTGCACAAAGTGACCAGAAGTGTGAAGGTCAGGAATGCAAATTAAGTCAAGTCCAAAGCCAAGCCCAAAAGACAAAGGGGCCACATACAACAAAGGCAAAGCCGGTAAGCAAGAGAAATACGCTTACAACAGCAAAGGGTATGGTTCAAAGGGTTACTATAGCCACAAATCTTACAGGCCTAGCAATCAGGGCACCTTTTGATCAAGTCAGGACTCCTTTCGGGTGAGCAAAGGAAAACAAAAAAAAGGGGGTCAATACCCACCAAAAATTTCAAAAAACTGACCTAGGTCAAGGCGGTCCCGGACCAAAGTCCGTTTGGTAACCTATAGGCGAGCATTATGCCTCACAGAATAAAATTCCCTTCCAACTTGAAGAATCTTACCAGCGACCCGTGGATTCTTCAAACGTAATGGGTACACAAATCGAAATTTTTCGGTTACCGATACAAGTCAGATTCCAGATCAACGTATGAACAATACAGTCCCCAGATTTTGCTCAGAGGAACTCATGCGCATGGTGAACCAAGGGGCAGTGAAAAATTATGATTGTCCGATCAATTCTTTCAACAATTTTCATTGTGCAAAAGAGTTCCTGGAGGTTCCGCCTAAAAAGTGTTTCAATCTGAAGTGCTCATCGGTATATCAAGTCGGAGCATTTCAATATGGACTCCCATCCATATGTTAACACCTCATTCAGTAGACGATTGGATATTTCGGTAGTTTAAAAGATGCCTATTTCTGGTTCCCATGCACCCAGATTACAAGAAATAGCGAGATTCAAATGGGACGGCAGCCTATACGAATTCCAGGTTGTCCCATTCGATTAAAGACGGCTCCCCGGCTGTTCACCAAACTTCTGAAACCAGTGTATCCCACTTGCTGGCAAAGATCATGAAAGTATATATTTAGACGATCTTCTCCTAGTGTCCAAATCAGTAGCGAATGTCAGAGTCAGAGCAGTAGTTGCTAATCTTTTCAGAATTTTCGGCCTGATTGTGATGGGCAAATCCCGCTATTCCAACAACAGATAAATTTCTAGCCACATTGTAGACTCGCAAGCAATGACCCTGAGTCTCCCAGAAGAAAAAGATACAGCATTTAGAAATTCTGTCATCAAGTAATCAAAAAACCAGAGCTACACAGCAGCATTAGCCAGCCTGTTAGGGAAAATGTATGCAACATCAGAGGATGTGGTTCCGGCACCAATATTTTTCAGATCCCTTCAAATCAGATTTAATCCCTGTTTTCGGAAGCCCACTTAATCCGAGTCTGGTTTCACTATCAGTAGAGAGCAATTCAGAAATCATGTGGGCTCACTGTCTAAGGAAGTGGAACGGAAAATCCATTCTGCTGCCCCATCCAAGTTAACAATAACATCAATCATCGGCCGGGTGGGGTGCCCCTGCAATGCACACCAACAGGGGGAAGATGACTCCAGAGGAGAAAAATCACACAGAAATTACTGGAGTTGTTTAGCAGCTTTTCGGGCACTGCAGACATTGCACGGGACCAAAGGAATTGCCATATGTTAATGCTGGACCCACACAGCGCTAGCCTACATTCACCACAAAGGTGGCACCATCCACACCGCCGCTCTGTCCCAGTGGCAGTTCAATGTGAAGTGGTTCATGAAGAAAATGATCATACTTACTGCCTTCCACGTACCAGGGATCAAAAACGAGAAGCGGACTATCACTCAAGCGTCTTTGTTGGAACAGATAGAGTGGATGATCAATCCAACATATTTCTCAAGTGTGTCGGAAACTGAACTTCCACCCAACCATAGATTTATTCGCTTCCAGAATAAACAACCAACTTCCCCGCTACGTGTCGTGGAATCCCAAGACCCCGGGTCAGTGAGTGACGAACGCTTCTCTATGAGCAGACGAAAAACCGCCTATGCGGTTTCCGCCCTTCTCTCTATTGGGCCAAGTGTTGAGAAAGGTGGAAATGGACAACAACAGTCTTGGTCCGTGCCCACCCTGGACGACTCAATCATGGTACCAGTTACTCAGTTAGCAGTGGCACAACCTATTCTACTGCCAGTAGGGGACGAAGTTCTGACACGCCCCACTCAGGAGAGCTCATCCACTTGAGCAAGTCACTTCACTTAGCGGCGTGGCTTGTCTGCGGAACATTGAAGCAAAAGGCTTTTCAGAAAAGTGCAGAAGTCATGCTGGATAGTTGTAGAGCATCCACACATAGACAATACCAGTCTGCCTGGGAGCATTGTGTGGCTGGTGTGCTAAGGAACATTGTGATCCCATTTCAGCACTATAAATGAAGTCATGGAATTTTTAGTAACCAGTGAGAGAAAAGGCCTGAGTTACAGGACCTTAGGGGTTTATAGATCTCATATCCCTTTACCAGAAGGTAGAATGTCATCCAAAGCCCGTGTCGTGAAATTTGTCATTGATGACAGGGTTTTCTTTCCAACCGTACCCCCCTAGCCAAAATACACAGTGACCTTGGAAGTTTTGAACCAGTTCTAAATTCCTCAGAATTATGCATAAGGGGAGTACTGATTTTTAAAAATGCTTACCCTAAAAGGGTCCTTTTACTAGGGTTAGTGACATTGTGTAGAGTGTCCTTTGGTTCTTAGAACATAAGAGATCTGGGTAGTTTCAAACAAAATTCTCTGAAATTTATACCATCCATGTGCACAACCAGCATAGACAAGGGCACTCTCTGAAATGTCTTGTCCATTGATGCTTTTGAGGACAAGACTGTGTCCGGTCACAGCGATTTCAAATTATTTTGGCTAAACTCAGCACTAAGAAACGCAGAAACCCAATTGCTGATTAGTCACAAGAACCACACAGAAGGTGGTTTCTTCTTCAGTAAGTCGCTGGCTGGTAGAAATTTTGGGAATGGCCTGGTGTGGATACAAACTCATTTCAAAGCACACTCACACGAGGAGCAGCATCGTCCTGCTTCTCATAATTTAGGAATTTCAATGATAGTATCTTGAAGCTTGCTGGTTGGTCCTCTAATTCTAAATTCAGTCAGTTTTATCATAGACCACACTTCATTATTGTATCTAAGGTCTTCTGAGTGGTGCTTCAAAATCGCCTAGTGATTCGAAACCGGAAGAAGATGCAGTATAATCGTGATTATCAAGGTAACTTACCTGCAGTATAATCTTGATTATAGAGTCCTCTGACGGGGAGAAATCCGTCCCACCCATCCATTCCTGCCGGTAATATTCTAAGGCTCCCATGCCCGGATTCTCCACCTAGCCTTTGGCCCTTATATATCCTTAAGCCTTACGTTTCTGGACTGCTGTTTTTAAGCCATGTTTTTCTAGGCAGTATAGTTCGCCTACGAATTCCCCCCCCCTTAGTTAGTATTGTATATGTTCATTTTTTTTTACATTACTGAGTGTTAGCAGCTCAGCTGTATTTTGTTAGATTCTGAGAGTTACATGTACCTCCATTTTTTACCCTTAAAAATTTTTTTTGCATATTTTAATCACGTGATTTCCCCCTAATGTACGTTGAAAAGAGGTCATAGTCAGGGGTTTTAGACGGGAAGTCAGGTTTTCTAGTCTTACAACTGGTGGTGGTCGCCAAGCCCGATGAGAACGTCCCAGTGATTCTGAAAAACCGGAAGAGGATGAAGTTAATACGTACACAATCTCTTGTCCACGTGTTGATTTCCCTTGTCATGCTGTTAAAATTGTAACAGTAGCCGCCCGAGGGGGCCGCCGAGTAAGTATTGTGATCAGTTTTAGAATCTGCTCACTGAAGCCGGGCTACGTCTCGGCTGGATGAATTTCACCACATGGAGTAAAGACTGGCGGAAAGAATTTATTTTAGTATTCTGCACACTGAGGTCTATATGTACCACCATCTCCTGGTTTACCCCTCGTGTCCACAACTTTGAGATGTGGGCAATAGTATCAACAGAACCCCCAAAGCTAACGTTGACATGGTGAACAAGGAGACAAACAAAAAATTAAGAAATTTCTACAAGAATATGCTCCACTTACCGTTATCACAGGGATTAATAAGGGCTTGTTACCAAAGTTTCTCCTCGTTTATCAACGATCCCTTACTTGCAAAGAAGAAAACGGCGAAATGTAAATCCCGGTGTCAGCTAGTCACATCGATCACATGTCTGGTTTCCAAAAAATGGTGGCAATATCATGTGCTTCGGAAATGTCCCGGATATTCAGTCACATATTGTAATCTCTTCCCAACCAGCAATAAGTGTTTGTGCGCGTGTGTAACACAATAGCGTGCTGGCCGGTACGGCAAGAGAGACTTGTTTCTGATCTTCGACGTCCTTCCCCCAACAAAATAATAGCAACATGTTTGATCATCGGACAATCTACACTGAAGTACGCACATTTTCCAGACGTTTTACGCTAATTTTCCATATGCAATGGATTCTAAAATAAATATAGTGGGACATATGGATGGCTGAGAGTCTCCTACTACCTGTGGATGCAGTATTGAAACGGAAAGTGCCGCCGAAATGGGACTTTGCAAAACCCAGATTTTGATGTCATTGTTTCAGCAGGCTTGAGTAGCGTTTCGTAAGTACCATACTTTCGACCACTAACACTGAGGCTACGAATTCGGCAACGTTAACATGGTTAACGGAATAAACCGCATGTTAAAGTAGGGATGTCAATGAAAATTGAAGTTTGAGATAGGTTCAATTTCTATATAGAAACGAATTCCTCTCTGCTTCTGGAGTAGAATGACATCAAGATCATCCTTGCAGGTGAAGCGGATCAGGAGATATTAATTTTTATGTGCTCCACAATTTGCTAAGTTTCTGCTGAAATAAGGCCAAATAAGGGAAAGTGACTAACTTACATATTTAGGGTTGTGAAAAAATGCTAATATAAATGAGGAACTGACATCTTTTGAAATATTTTTTCCCTTCTACATGTGCTGGACAATCATTTAAAACCAAAACTAGTGCCTTGTGCAGAGCCATATTTTTTTTATTTTGGCCTTACACAAAGGTCTCAGAAAAATGACAAAGTCCAGCTCATTAATATGCAAAAATGATATACCAGCTTCATTAATGACTTTCATTTACATAGAAGATTTAAAAACATTCAGTAACTGTGGTCAAACAGTGGGTTACCTTTCAAATATGCAGATGAGATGCAAATTTAATTTCCTTAAGTATAGTGTTTCTCTGAAAAAAATGCCTAATTAGTATGCGTAAAACAATGAATTGCAATTTGCGGTGTGATCCTACCCTGCTGTGAAAAAATGTGTTCACGGAAAGTTTAGAATCATAATTTGAAGATTTGAAATATACAAAGCACTTTTCTGATTTTGCTTTGAATTTTCCGTGAATGTTCTCTCGAAGACAGAAAATGGAGAATTTACTGTAAATGCATTATTTTTTTCAAAAGGGAGATTAATGGAAAGTGCCCCATCAGACATGAATCTTTAGATCATCTTCTTTCTAAAAGGGTTGGCAACGTCATGTAAGGTGTGAAGATCAAACCGTAATTTTGATTCAAAGAGTGGTACATTAAGGTAGGCAGTTCAGGTGAAAATAAGTGTCTGCATCCGTGGATTTCAAATGTATTGTATGTGAAAGAGAGACTCTTCAGCAACTCAGAACATTTCGAATTTTTGAAATCGGAGACTCCGTTGCACCGTTAGTCATTTTTTTTGTACTCGTACAGACCAGTCATTTGGAGACCAAGTGTCAAAGGTCAAGTCTTTTATTTTATTTATTTTGCCATGGCACCGTGGTACATGTCATCTTACAACACAAAAATATGTACAGAATCTTAATCGATAACAGGGTTACACTTGATTTTTTTTAGGGTATGTTCCTGATATATGTACCTAAAGGTTACATAATATTGCAAGCAATTTGGACGTCGCCATTTCCAACTAATTTTAATCATTTTTTAGGAAAATGGTTAATGTTGGGGTTTTTCAATGAAAAGGAAACAACTAGTTCTTAATTATAGATGTACTAATAGAAATTTACACAATATCATTCTGCAACTTTTCTCTTAATACACTCACAGAATTTTGCAGTCTATTCGATGTCCTTACGTTACCCTAATTAGCATATTTTGACCAAAAATGAGAAAAATGTGTATTTTTTAAATCACAATACAAACCATCGAAAATTTCAGGATTTTTTCTATAACATAACAAACAAACATAATTATGAACCAAATGAGCCCAATAATGCTCCCTTAAATTGGCCTAATGAACATATTTTACCAAAAATGGTGCAAAATTTAAAGAGTTTTGTTATTTTCTTGCATTTTGTGAGAAGTTTACAAGCTATCGGTCTGAATTTTCATGGTTGTTCCCCTCAAGCCTTGACCAACTACAAATATGAAGAGAGGATTGTATCAATGTTGCATAGGCCTAAATTTGCATATTGTGGCAAAAAGTGGGCATAATTTGAGATTTTTCATGAAATTTTGCATTTTGTGAGAAGTTTACAAGCTATCAATCTGTAGTTTTCATTGTGTTCTTCAAAACCTGTACAACAAACTCCATTGTACACATGATTTGAAATATATTTCATGACCTACATGTAATTACATATTTTTGGGTCAAAATGAGCAAAATGTATATAGCTGTTAAGACCCCCGTTTTCATCATCATTGTCCCCAAAGACTCCATATTTTTTATAAAGTTTTACCACTCTCACCCAAAGACCCCTATTTTTTTTTGGGGGGGGAGAGAAATTTGAAAACTTCACCCAAATCACCCTAGTTTTTGAAAAATGACATTTTTTGATAACTAGTTAAGCAATTTGTCGTCCAATAACCCCTTTATGGGCATTTGTGTCTCTCACCCAAAGACCTCTATTTTTTACATGTCACCAAATGTCTCTGGGTCTGAGATCGCTAGCCTTAAACCCCTAAGAATTTTATATTGGAGTGCCATCCCCCTCCCCCCCCCCTCGTGAAAATTTTTTAAAAATTACTTAGGGCAGGGTCCTTATTTAGCCAGGGAAATGGAGGAATTGAGGGGAATGCGAAGAAATTGTAAGCGAGAGAGTGGAATATGATTTTTTTCATCAAAAGCGGTAGGAACAATGACTTTCAAGGGGAATGTAGATTTTTTTAACGGAAGCGACGGGTGAATGCGACATTTTCGCCGAAAGAATTGAAATCCTGCATTCCCCTGTGTAAATAATGACCGTTGCCTAATGCAATTAATAATCTTCAAGAAGCACTTGAGGGACCTGCTATAAGGCAGGTCTACTCAAACTAGTGTGAAATTTCGGCGTATTTTATAATGAAATACATTTGGTTTTGAAAGGCTTCATTCTACATCGAAGCCCATACATCGCTATGAAAGTATTACGTGATTCATAGGCACCGAGATACAACTATTTTTGGATCTTTACATCACAACTGTCAAAAACCACAGCACCGCCACGTGAGCACCACATACTGCATAGAGTGTTGCCATTTCAAGTTTGGCATGCAAGCTGGTTTCTTGGTGGCACTTTATGCATTGCTCATATTAGTCTTCATTTCGGAGAGCTGTTAGCGATCAAATTGCTTTGTAAAAAAATACAAAAATTCTTGTCAATATGTAAATCTAGTATATCTGTGATTTCTGGAAATTTTTTCGTTGTGGAGAAAAAAATCTTGAATTTTTCAAAAATCCATAACTCAGGAACCACGCAGTCTGATTCACAATCAACAAACGCCCATCTGTGTTGTCATAGAACTTTCCAAAAACCCACACTCTGAAGGCAGGTAACCAGTCGCAGCGCTCCTATTTTACACTTTCGTCAGTCACCTGTATCAACTAAAGGCTTAACTCATCACAAGTGGTGGCCATGCGCGTTTTCTAGGTTTACTATGCTTTCCAATGGGGCGTTGAAAGGTGCTCGAAAAACTTGCTCATTTGTGAGATTGACTTATCAAGGTATCTCATGCGATAGCTACCAACCTACATCATATTTTTCAATTCCGTTTTAGAATGTTAGAGGGAAGATATGCTACGACAACATATTGATCGTGATGACATTGGGATTAGCATTATTTTGAATTAAATGATGATTTCTGTAGAATGTGTTTGCTCTCTACACACCACACACACAGACGTTCAGTGCAGTAAAAATTGACTTCAAACCGATTACTTAATAGGTACTGAACTGCTAATTAAGGTGTCAACAGTGGTCATTTAAATGATGGTTGTTCCACTGGCACAATTTTTGTGCCAGAGAGGAAAAACAAGGACTTTATAAGGTCTAATTTTAGACTTTATTTCTTTGTTTATGGATTTAAATTTTACACAGAATGATAATTAAACGTTCAAATATATAAGCTATAACCTTTCCCTAGCCTACAAAAATATTTTCCTGAATTTAGATGGCCAATAAATTGTTCAAACTTTATGCCCTTGTGGAGCAATCCACACAATTTGGAGTGCCATTTTGACACCCTAGTAAAGGTGCCGAATTTTTAGTGGTGCAGATACTAAATTCATCCCCTCCTTACATTGTACAGCCTATGTGGCAAAGTAGTCACCACTGATAGTCATGCATACTTGGGTATATTATAATGACCTCAAATGGTCAAATCACATACATTCAGTCACAAAAGCAAGTAGGAAGGTGGTTAGTACAGGGAACCTTTTACGTCGTTTTTGACATTGGGGGTCTCACGACGTAAAGGCCAATAATGCATTGAAAAGCCGTAGCAATCAGGCACTGTATAAAGTGTATCTTGCCGACGCAGTGCTTGCGTCGGAAGTCAATTAACACCTAAAAAAATAACCCTAATGGCCGCGGTATTTATCATGCCCCTACTTGTACTTGTTATTTATCTCCTGCAATTCTGTTTCTCAATGAAATAAATATGAAGTCTGTATTTTGGAGATATTCTTGTCGGGATTCGTGCTACACGATTTGACTTAGGTAATGTCGTTATACAGAAATGAGGGTGATTCGATGTGAAATGCAAAAGATTGATAATGACTCGTCTGACATGCCCGAAATTTCAGTATGACTCCGTTGACTAAAGTTGGTGTCATAAGAAGGAATTTTAAATCATGTACCCCAGCTGTCAAATCTAAACGGTACTTATCGCTCGCCACCAAACTGAATATTGCTCCGTTGCATGGTTTCCAAATACCAAAAAGACAAAACACCAAACTCGATATGGTGCAACTGCGGCATTAGAATGTGTTTAAATAACACCACCATAGACGCAAGTCACACTTGCCACTGGAACACTTGCCTCACCAATTACTGACATAATTAATTTCAATCCTTTTAAAGAGGGACTCGCTGATTTCGTTAATGATGAAGGCAACTCAACTCCAGTGTTCGATTTAGAAAAGAAAAGTTACATGCACAACTTGGGATTTTCTCAGAAAATGGACTGTATAACACTAAAATCTGCATGCACAGGCTGAATTTTACATGCACAGAGCAAATGTTACATGCATCTGTGCATGTAAAACCCCTCTAAATCGAACACTGCTCAACTCACAACCCACTAACCAGTTAGTGTCTGGGTCATCAAACTCTAGCGTGATGCAGGAACCTGCTTTGTTGGAGTGATCCAGATCCAGATCCATCCCCGGGACCACATCCTCACATGTCAACATTCGGCATTCCGTTGCATTTTTGAGGCTGTCGAATTCCCCGGGGGGGGGGTTCACTTTGGGTTTGGGTAGGGATGTGCGGCCGGGGTTTTGAAACACTACCCCGAAATATACCAAAAATGACAGATTGCTACCCATCCCTATACCTGGTTGGTCAAGGTTTTGGGGCAAAGCCCCAGAAGCTGAGAGAAAACTAACTGTTAAAATGTATTCTGGCAGCACTACTTTTTCACACTCAAAGTTTGCATGCGTTCCGATTGACCAATGGAAATACACTTGCAACAGAAATGTAACCCTTTCATATACCAATTTGCAAGAAAAAGGGACCGTTCAATATGCCAAAATTGCTGAAAATGCAACCCTTCTCGGCCGCACATCCTAGTTCTGCTAAGCATAACTCCACATTATGTCTTTAACATGTTGTCAAAACGGATGTGAAGTTATGCAAAAACGCATGGAATACCTTTCACCTGTTACCTACCTCAACTTTGTCGATCTCAAAATCCCTCAAAATGTACGATATATCCCTGTTTTCACTATCAAACACAACTTGAGATCCTATATAATGCGATGACATATGCGTAAACAACTTAAAAGAATTAGAAATTAAAAATTTTGAAGAAAATTGCGACTACAATCATTTCTGCATGAGAAAGGTTGTTTCTCCGGAAAATGATGGATTTCTACTGTTTTTAGACAAATTTTTGAGGATTAACTATTTCAAAAGGTAATCTATTATCTAAGGAACATATATCAACTCGATTCTGAATTGCTTTTGATATTTTGTTCATCTGCAGTCTGCAAAGTTGGCTCTTTGAAATGGCCTGCTAATGCTGGTAACAGGGGAAAGATATTCCATGTGGTTTTGCACAACTTCACATCCGTTAATGACAACATGTTAAAGACAATGTGGAGTTATGCTTAGCAGAACTACCGCACATCCCCGTACCCCCTTTTCCACTAAGTAAGAACCCCCCCGGGTCGAATTCATGGTCATGGTGGCACATACAATACATGCAATACTACTACAAAATCTGTCCTCTGCCTAGCCCGATCATCAAGTCCATGGTCCCCATGAATTATTTCCAAAAAAATGGACATGAAAAGTAGGGTCTCTAGAGTGGTCCTAAAATGGGGGTCGAACTACTACCTCCTTGTTCGAAATATTCTGCATTTACGAAATTATGGTTAGAAGTTAAATGTACCAGAAATAAGCGGAAAGTTAAACCAAAACATGACCCGTTAATCCTTGCTAAAACCATCCTCAGTGAAAAGTGTTATTCTGATCTGGAAGCTTAAAAAAGGGCATTTTGTGATCCACAACCTTGTCCCCCCGATTTACCTCAAAAAAGCTGAGATTTTTAATCCATCAATTCATTGAATTGATGGATTATTGCCATCGAGAGCGGTATGTTTTATGTCGGCTCTTATTTGCGAAACTAGTTGGCCGTTTTATGTCCGTTTTCCCCGAAAATTCGGCAATTTGTTTGGGAGGTAATGGGCCTTTCGCCGTAGGTTTTTATTTTTTGGAATTTAGTGACGGGAGGCAGTTTGGGTAACTTTTGTATCTTTTTGTCAAGTTTTGGACATCATTTGATGCCGTGCTTGTCGTCTTTCTTACTGAATGCTATTGGTTAATGTGTGCACCTATTAACCGGTTCTAGTGGGGTTCTTCGGGCGAAAATGAAATGGTGATCCTGTTACCAATATCTACCAAGGGCTTACCAGGGACTGAGGTTAAACACAAGTGCGAGTTCATTTGACTTGAGTAGATTTAGTGTAAACAAATTTCCCTGGATGAAGGTCACCCTACTATATAGAGATGACACAAAAGAAGTTGTTTTACTTGAGATCAGACTTGAGTTATGTTAATAACTCGGGGTATTTTGCAACCAAGTCTCAACAAATTTTCAGCAAAAGTACAATTTACCTACTTTAGTGAAGCAAAACTTCAAAAATATTAAGTCCGTACCTTAGCAAATTTGGTATCGTGGTATCGTCCTTTGCAGAAGGCAAGCCTTTTTTCCCATTTTGGCATTTATACCGACTATGCATAGTGTTTTACTGTATGGAGGATGAAATTTTTTGGTTTGTTGTTGTGGGTTTCGACGGCAACGTTTAGAATTTTTAGTTTTAGTATATTTGGTTTATTATTTTGGAGGTCTTTGAGAAACAATTTTGGTGTATGCTGAAAACCTGATCTGGTTTTGATATAAGTCTTGTTAGCTGTTTTCGATACAATGGACCTTGCTGCGACATTGGATACCATGGCCCCCGCGTGGCTGTTCCTCTAATCGATGTTCCACTACGTTGTCCGTTTTAACGCACCTTGAAACTGGTGAAACACGTTCTGGTATTCACAAGTGTTCCTTGAAGTTGAAGCACTTTCTATATTAAGGTTTTCTAGATATAAATATTCGATCCTATAAATATGATAACAAAAGAGGGTATTGCACTTGCGACAGCGGTGGGCATAATTGTGGAATATTTTTAATAACCCTTAGCACTGGGAATACTATATTTTCTTTTTGAGTTGGGACGACAAACACGATTGCCTTACTTTTGACGGGTTTTCGTATTTGTGTCGACGTTACTCCAATACGAGTTGGCCTAAATTGCGACTTTGGTCCTTTTAATGTCCCGCTTCGTTTACAAGCGGAAATGTTGAGTGGCGGTAAGCATTACTAAGTGGAAATCTTTGGAACACATCTGCCAGAAATTCATTAAATTTTGACTAGGAAATCCCTAAAATTGTTCAACAAGAGCATGAAATTTGTCAATAAAATCCTCTATTTTTGATCGGGTATTCGCCTCCACAGTGCCTGAAACCTACAAAATTAATAGAGATTTAAAAAAAAACCTAAGACCCGACAATTTGCTATGCTACCGATTATTTCATTACCCCTCTGATATCCTTATTACGTGTGCCACCAGCGTCATGTATTGCTGTACAAAGAGATGCATATAGATTGGTATCAGCTTGCTGCATTACCGATCATTGTAAGGCATTGCCCCTGGGAACCTGGAGTGTGACGTAAAACTGTTTTAGTGTACATTTGCCCGATTACCTTCACACTAGTCCAAAAGAACCACTGACCCAAGTCTCATATTGAGTATATTATAAGAGTGGCCTCTAATGAACCTATGTCCAGCTATGTGTCACCGTCCTTTTTACATACGGATAGAATTTTGGTGTGGTGGTAGAGCTCCGACTACTAGGTTTGATGGTCACGATTTGGAGTGGTCGTTATCGGTAACTTGGCCGGCTTTGACGTATGGATATGAGTTTTGGTATGTGGTAGAGTTTCGCCTTACGAGTTTTATGGTCACAATTTTGAGGTGTTCTTTTGGAAAAAGGTCCTTCAAGGTGTCATGGAAAATGGGGTCTTGTTGAGATCAAATCAACGTATAACATAAGAAAATAAGTAACACCTTCTTAGGTCAAAAATAATATAAGTCTTTGGTTTCTGACAGTTTTCCTCCCGACTTTCGGATGCACCATCCAGCACTATTTTTATATTTAACCATTAGACTGCTATAGGCTATGCTGTGTGTTAAAGTGTTAACAATAACTCCAGTGGTGTCAAAGGTAGGCCTCAGATCATGAACCTGTTGTGATTTGCTGTTTGCCTTTTGAAGATTGCTCCATCATGCTATTAGTGCCAAATGTTAGGTTATTATTATTTATGCTTGTGTGGACTTTGTTCCCAGCTGGACAGTCCCTAAACGGGGTCTGTCAAACGGCGGAGCCCTGTCAATTTTTTCGGGAAAGCTGTATTTTTAATAGCTCTATCTCATGTTCATTTCAATATGTTTTGTAGATGGTTCCGTTTTCAATGTCCATGTCGTAGGATGAAGTCAGAATATTATCTGTAATTGCAAAACAAAAGTTGTTCATTGGATGTTCTAACCAACATGGCTACTTAAACAATGCATCACAACCAATACTGCCTGCCTTAACCTCTATCTCAATATGTCCTTCAAGTCGGGTACCTTTCCCAACAGCTTTTAAACAAGCTATTGTTTCGCTACTCATCAAGAAAACTACCTTGGACCCTACGAACTCAAAAATTCCGACCTTGTCTCAAAGATCAAATGTTTTTCAAAAATTTTGGAAAAATGCGCATGCCCAGACTTAATACCCAATGTCCTAAATCACTTGCTTGATCCACACCAATCTGCTTACAATCCCTGCATGGCACTGAGCAAGCCTCCTCAAAGTGAAAATGATTTGCTCTGTGCTATGGACCGACATAAAGCGGTTTAGCCTTGTTTTACTGGGATTTAAGTGTCCGCATTTAACACTATTGATTTTGACATTTGTAGAGGATAGACTGACACTTACATTGGCATTAAAACCGTGAGTAGATGGGTTCAGTCTTACCTACTTCAAGTAAAGTAGAGTTTGTGTTGCAGGCAATTTTTCAATAGCATACCATGGATTTTTGCCTACCACAAGGTGCTGTGGAGGTCCAGGGACTTTTAGGTATTATACTTACCCTTTGAAAAATAATAAAAAACATTGACTTAACTATCACATATAGGCAGATGACACACAAATCTACACAGAATGTGATCCAAAAATACCTGAAATATGTCACTGCATTATTCAAGCTGGAAGTGTGCATTAAAGACATAAAGAATGGATGAATATAAATAAAACTCAAACTGAATGAGGACAAAACTGATTTTTTTTTATTGCTGAGTCTCCAAAAACACGTTAAGGCATTTCCAATGTAATCATGAATTCTGGGAACTACAATTGTACCATCACCACCTGTTCGTAATCTCGGTGTCCACTTTGATTCTGATCTGTCCATGTCCTGCCATATTTCTACACTTTCAAGTCACTCACTTTCATCTCAGAAACAGTGCCCGTATTCGCCCTACATTGATGAGGAAACATGAATCATGCTGTAAGATCACGTGTAATTTCTAAACTGGACTACTGCAACTCACTTCTATATGGTATTACTTTAAAAAGAAAAAGAGACTCCAATCTATTCAAACCAGGGCTGCAAGACTCATAGTTAAGTCAAACCGGAGGGAGCACATTACAACCATATTAAAACAACGCCACTGGTTCCTGTATGAAGGATTATTTTCAACTCCTTACACTAACATATAAGAGCAAAAATGAAGCTGCACCAATATACCTGATAATTCTTATTCAATGCCATACTCCACAACTCTCAACCACGGTATCTTCGATCCCATGTTGACAGGCAATCTTCTCGTTTCAAAATAACATATACATCTAACGGTGACAAAGCTTTCCCGCCATCAGCACATTTTTATGGAATAAGTTCCTGCAACAATGCGTATTTCTCCTAACCTAAACCATTTCAAGCAAAATTGAAACATATCTTTTCCAATTACTTACATTATTTGTATATAGTTTTTTTAAGATTGTAGCTTCAGATTGTACTTTAAGATTTATGTAGTTATCTGTAACTGTAAGACCAGGTTAAAGCGCTTTGATCATTCTTAATGCTAAGGCGCTATATAATATCTGTTATTATTATTATTATTAAGTTAGGAGCCTTTAAATTGGCTTTTACTCGACTTTTCATTTCAATAATTTTTATTTAAATCTCCATATGTAATTAGTTCCTACTGACAGATCCTTAAATGGTGGTGTCATACGCGAGCCCTGTCATTTTTTTCGTGACAGCTTTAATTTTAAAGAGCGCTATCTCATGATGCAGTTCTAACTATGTATGTGGCTTCGTTTTCAAGTTACTAACCTTTAAATTGGACTTTTCAACTTTTTCATGTCATTCTTTAAAAAAATCCAAATGGACTAAGTTCCTATGACAGTTCTTAAATGTGGAAGCTTTCAATTGATCTTTCAGACAATCCATTGGCTGTATTCTCTTGAGGATGTATTACATGGAAAGCTCGCTATTTTTTTTAAATTCCTCCCTGATTTCTAATCAAATCTCCCCGATTCCAAGATCAAATCTCCCTGATTCGAATCCCAATGTTGGCGCTCTGCAAAGGTCATCCAGGGGTCGTTTATCGGGTAACTCTAACCGTGCTTTGACGTATGGATCGAGTTTTGGTATGGTGGTATAGTTTCCCGTACGAGTTTTTTGTGGTCAGTTTTTTGAGGTTCCTTTTGGGGTCCAAAGGTCATCCAGGGGTTCGTTTTTGGGTAACTTGGCTGTCTTTGACATATGGATATGATTTTTGGTATGGTGGTAGAGTTTTGCCGTACACTTTTGTGTCATTTTTTTCGAGGGGTCATTTTGGGTCAAAGGTCATCCGGGTCATTATTGGGTAACATGGCTTCTTTGGGAATATATGGATATTATTTTTGTATGATGGTGATTTTTTCGCCGTAATGAGTTTGTGGTCACATTTTCGAGGGGTCATTTGGGGGTTAAAGTTCATCCAGGGGTCGTTATTGGGTTACTGGCATGCGTTACTGTATGGTAATATGTTGTTGTTGTGGTGGAAGTTAGCACAACAAGGTCATCAGGGGTCTGCAAGGTCAATGGGGTACACTTGGTGTACCAGGCGAAACTTGGTGGGTGGGGTCGATTTGTTGATGAAAAAAAAATTTTAAAGGTCATACAAGGTCATCAGGGGTATTCAAGGTCAAGAACCGCACCGAGGGTCCTTCACGTCCGGTGATCGCAAAACCAGGTGATAGCCAAATCCAATGACCCGCCTAGTAAATATTTTAAAGATAAACCACCGGTCCAGAACTTTTGGGTATTCACGATGCCCTCTTATGGCCCATATGCCCTTTGGACTTCAATGACCCTACTTTGACCTTGACCCCAAAATCTCAAAACATTCTACGCATTCCCTAACCATCCCAAGTGATGGATTACTGCATCATTGATTCACTCGTTATATAATCTGAACCGTTTACATTGTATTCATGTGTACCAATCTTACGTGCAATTTGTGTATCTGTTAGAAATGTTGCAATTTTTGTATTTTCTGTCAGTAAACTGACAGAAATTATAGCACAGTGGGCCTATGGGACCGTGGCGTGGGAAACGAGCCATTTTGCTTGTACACAAAACCGCAAAGTCGGGATCCCCTAAAAAGTTGTGAATAAGCCTTTTCTCAAGGATATCTAGTGAAAATGAAAACAGAAGGTGGCCTGGAATCACAAAATGCACCTTTATTAGTCCTTGCAAGTGCAGTCGATCTGGCGAGAACTAATTTACACAACAAAGTCCATCGTCAAATTTTTCTTTTTTTATTAAAGGTTACAAATTACAATACTATAATCTGATTCATTAATGGCTGGGACACGAACGACCAAAACCACACGCGTATGTGCGTATTCTTCCACGGAAGCGTGCCTCTGTGCGGCCCTTACGACCATTGTAAAGAGCAACATGATTGGTCAGCCTTGCTAGGTCACTCACGGTAACTAAGATCGGCTACTAAGTGTGTACTTGAATGCAAGTACGCTTGTATCAAGCTCTCTGTGCGTAACGCCGTTGTCCCAGAATTAAAGATACTATTATAGTTCGGCTCTCTCCATCAACTGGCACCATAAGCCTTTTCATCATTACAACTGCGCATGCTCAAAAATCCGATCGCTGAGGTTTTCGGTAGATAAACAACAACAAGATTACTGTAGTATTTCAATGTGGTGAACTTCGCCATTTCCATAAAAGTGTTATGCATTTGACTTTTCTTTGCTCTTTGAGACTTTGCTCTTCATTCTTTAATAGAATTTGATTTGATATCATGTACAAAATGATACTTAGAAATGATGAACACAGAGTATACAAAACTGTTGCACAAGGCATTTTTGTGTAAGGGGTTAAGTTTACCCCATTGCCGCAACTTCGTGTTGTTTATCTTTCACGATATTACCCACAATGCATCCCAATTTGCTAATTGTGAAAAGGCTTATTGATGGATAGAGTTTCTCGATCAAAATGTGTTATGATTGGGACTGTAATTGCCAAGTTATAGGGCTGTCTACTCATCCGGGTCACTTGCCGGTGCTTAGCTATTATCATCGGCCCTTATTTTGCAGTATCACTTCGCGACACACAACACTACGCGTACTTTCTAGTAACTCAGAATCTTAATTCATTGGAGGTGAAAACAAATGTGACGTCACTCCTGAACAAACTTCAATTAGAGGCCGTTTGGCACCCTTTATGACCATTTCTTTGGATTGTTTCTAGCATGCGAGTGAAACTAAAAATGTTATTTCCTATAAATTAGCGGCTACCATTCCAGTCTCCCGCTGTCGTTCAGGTAAAAATATGGTGCATTTTATGCCAAATTACACGGCGACCTATGGAAATCCCCACCACAAAATGGCCGCCCTATAACTTGTGACGTCAGCATAGACAGCCCTGGTATACAGACAAAAAGAACATCTCCCGGTTTCAACTGCAAAATTAACATTGGTCAACCAAAATATGAAGCACATTTTCACTTAAAAATAACATCCAAACCATGGTTGTAGCTACGCCGGTTGGCAGCGGTCAGCTATGACCGGCACTTTATTTTAAATTTAGTGAAATGAAAAATGACCACATATATTGGCAATAAAAACTCAGTCTGAGTTTGTCCATCAGTAGATAGTAAATTTTGATATTTACAACCAGCACTTATAGTAACTAGTCTAGCTACAGATTTTTAGAACACTAAATTAAAAGGAAAATGAGAAAAATGGTAGACCAGGCTATTCAATCAGGCCATGGACCTTTAAACTTCCAGATCATATCAATGCTGTTCATAGAGGATTCTTAAGAAACAATTAACCGGTCATGTTTTGGTGTAACTTTATTTACTGTCATTTCTTGATCATTTAGAGTTCTAACCGTACATGCAGCATGCATGTACGGTTTTGAACAAGGTATTTTACGTAAAATTAGCTGGTTTTATGCTCAGTGTGCAAATTCCTTTGAAAATTTTGTATAGCAGTTTTTGACAATTTTATCATAAATCAGATACTTTTTTATTTGCATTGTAAAAAATGCTATACAAGCTAAAATTTGTGTAGCAGTTACTTCAAAATGGGTAGCATTTTGCTATGCTACACATGGGAATTTGCACACTGTTTATGCTTGCCCTTTCATCCAATTGGGCATTGCCCATTAGGCCAATGAAAGTCAATGTTATGTTTCCCGCAACATTTTTTGCAAATCATAATGAGGCAACTATTTCATATTTCATTATTCATTATGCGTAATTTTGAAGTAACAGCAATTTCACCAACCTTAAAGCGTGCTTTTTAGCTACAATATTGTGTCAGACCACCACCGGGACCACCACCCTACATTTAAAAATGATTTTGCAACTGTTCTTTGGTTTAAAAGCTACTAAATCACATTCACAAGATGTGATCACAAGAAGAAACCTTGATATTTTCTTTAAAGTACAAAATAATGAACTTTTTAGAGATTTCAGAATCGGGCAGAAAATCATAACACGGGCGGGTTACGGGAAACATAACATCGACTTTCATACGCCTTATAGCAATTTACAGTTTGAGGAAAGTTTCTGATACTAGGTATATTATATTATGATAAAATGTTTCAATAACTGTCATTAGTATGACTTATCATGCTTAAAATTATGTGCAATTTAATAAATATTTTGTTAAATCCAAAATATTCAGGAAATATTTGCAAGCCATCCTTTGTACACCTGTACCAAGCACAGTTATCAAGCTTTCCAGTTGAAGTAGCCACCCATTACAGAACCTTTCATAATGTTTCGCATGGCACCCCCTGGAGCTGGACCTGAGAAAGTTGACATTGAAGAGGAGCAGAGAAAGATGAGGAAGAGTGTTCTAACCAATGTAGCCTTGTTTGCAGCTGTTGTTGTGGCACTGAGGCTAAGTATGTACAATTTATTATTCGTGATAATTATGTATTTTGCAATTGCCAAATTTTGTACTAATTTTATGATTTTCCCTCTCAGAAATTCACTTTCCTCTTTTCCAATTCTTAAAAAAAGTTCTAGTACAGCCACTCAATATCATACATTGAAAGTTGGTTTGTGATTGTAATAAGATCCAATTTTGTACTTCCAATATAGGGCGTTTCTGTAAGTTGACCCATCTAACCAACTTCTTTCTGAACACTTTCTGAAACCCTTCACAGAATAAACCATGTTATTCCATTAAGGTTTCCAAATTCATAAGTGTGAAGGGTAACCTTATGGAAACACCCTCCAATATACGTGTGCTACCC
>JAMKCH010014490.1:0-67554 GCA_023653785.1 Ophioderma brevispina
AGACAACAGACGACGACAGACAGACAGAAAGTGATTACTAATTCTCTGCCAACAAGTTCAGGCGTGACAAAAACATATGTTATGCTTGTTTTCAGAAAATTTGTTATAAAAACAAAAATACTTTATATTTTGTGGTTTTGGTTTGACAAACAGATTAAAAATGTCCAGGGAATCACAGTATAATATTGTTACTTTGGTGACTTTTGTAAGTTTTAACCAAAAAAACACTTACAAAGTCATTTTTTGAAAAATTCAATATACTGCAAAAAAATCTTTAGATGACAATGTCTGACTTGGGTTGACCAAAAATTTCAATGCTTTGGCCATCAGATAACATCTTAGTTGAATCCAGATATTCCGAGGTTGCTCGACTAGACCCTCCATATTGGGTTGTGGTCGTGTACTAGGTCAGAGTAATTAAGTATACTAGCGGGAGGCCCGCGCTTCGCGCGGGCTCCGAAGCTAGGCTGGAGTGAACGGGAAGCGATCATTGAAACTGAGAACGATCAACCGGTAATCACTGAAAACAACTTGGGAGTTATGTTTGACACTTCAAGCATGTCCATCCTATTGCATCAGTAGTACCACTTGACTTTCATCTGAGAAATCTACCCTCATCCGCAAATTTCTCGATTTTGACACCTGTCCCTGATGGTTCGTGCCATTTTTTATCACACTCGACTATGCAACATGCTTCTCAATCAAAAATTAATAAATCCAACGTCAAAGATCTCAACGTTTGGCAGCGGTGCATAACTGGTCTGCTAACTTAATTACCCCCCTGCTGTGTTGGAAAATTTGACCATGCATCTCCTTGTTTACGACAACTACAACGGGCTCCGATTAGAGAGAGAGAATAACTTTTAAGGCGCTTGTATTTGTTTTTAAGTGTCTCTCTGAAACTGCACCTGACTATCTAGTCTTGTCTCGCTCTATCGACCAGCACGTGCAATTTCTTCGAGCGGCATCCAGATAGCACCCAGTCAACCCTGCAGAACACTCATCCCCACTATCAAAAGGACTCAAATATGGCTCAAGACCGTACTTGCTCTTTTGTTGCTCCTCACTCTGGAATAATCTTAACAGGACATTAGAGAATGTGACTCATTAAAAAGTTTAAGAAGTGTTTAAAAACTCATTTATACCCAAGTGCCATGTCATCTCTCTTGTCCATTCTGCTGTTTGTTTATTCTTATTTGGTTCCACTTCAGCGCTGCGATCTTGATTGTAGTAGCGCTTTATAATGCCCATTGTCATGTATGTATGTATGTATGTAAACAAGCGATGCACTGAAACAAAAGCAACGTCCTCAAAATTCCGGTAGTTTCCCGTCATCCCTGGTAGCTATATGACCTCCTCCCATCGAATTAAAACATCCGTATCTGTCTAAACTTATTTCACCTTGACATTATATGTGAGATGACCCCAGTTCGCGCGTTCCACCAATCTTTTGATTTTGTGGGAATAGCATGTATGTAGTGATACACTACTGGAGCTTCTATCTTCTTCTTCCCCCTCCGCAGAACATCCGATTAAGTGGAGTAATCTCTCTGCTGCGCTCCGAGCAGATAATCCATAGGCGGAGTGTTTGCGCTCTAGCGCAGAAACCTTCCGTCACTATATAGTGAGGGACAAATCCTGCGCTCGAGCGCAGAAATCCGTCGGCGGAGTGTTTGCTCCGTCCAGGAAACACGTCCGTCACTATAATGAGAAAGATTCACACCCTCCCTTCCCGTGCTGCTCGAGCGCATAAATCCATAGGCTGAGTATCTGCGCTCGAGCGCAGTAAGCACGTCCGTCACTATATAAGTGAGAGAAAAATCCTGGCGCCTCGGCGCCGAAATTTCATGCGGAGTATCTGCCTCGAGCGCAGGAAACACCTCCGTACATATGTGAAGAAAAAATCCTGGCTCAGCGGCGAAAATCCATAGGCGAGTGTCTTCTGCGGCTCGAGCACAGGAACACCGTCCATCCCTATATGAGGGAAAAAAAACCTGCGGCTCGAGCGCAGAAATCCTAGGCTGAGTGTCTGCGCTCCTAGGCAGGAACCCACTCCGCCTATAGTGATGGAAAATCCTGCGCACGAGCGCAGAAAATCCGTTGGCGGAGTGTTTGCGCTCTAGCGCAGGAAACACCTCCTAAGTCTATAGTGAGGGAAAACACCTCCGTCACTATATGAGGGAAAAATCCTTATCCCTGCGCTCGGCTCAGAAAATCCACAGGTGGAAATCTGCGGTCGAGCATGTAAAACTACATCGTATAATAACAACATAGTAAGTACTGCCGATATACCGTTGTGGATTTTCTCCTGGTCTCCGCTGGTGGAATGTCTGCACTCGCTCCGCTGGCGGTGTTTCGCCTGCTCCGCTGCGGATGTTCTGCACTCGCTCCGCTGTGGGTCCCTGCGCTCGTTCGCTGCGTTGCTTCTGCGCTCGGTTCTACTGGCGGTTCATTGCTTTGTCAATGCAAAATATCAAATCCTTTAACTTAATTCAATTCTTTTTTCAATGCAAATAGTTTGGTTTTATAACTAAAAATTTATTTTCAATGTAAAAATACTAGGGTGAGGGGTTTGCATTTTGAACAACTCATCCCCCGCGCCGCTGGCGAGGTTCTGCGCTCGCTCCCGTTGGTTGATGTTCTGCTGCTGCGCTCGCTCCGCTGGTGGACCTTCTGCGCTCAGTCGCTCCACTGTGAATCTTTGCGCTTGCTTGCTTGCTGGTGATCTCTGCGCCTCGTTTGGCTAGCGGGCATCTGTTTGGGATTTTGGGGGGGTCACAGATCAAAATACTTTAATTTTTTTAATGAAATCGTTTGGTTTTGTAATCAACAATTTTATTTTAAATGTAAAAAAAATAAGAGTGTGCCTTTAGACCAACTCATAACCCACCTCTCCGATGGCGTATCTCTGTGCTCGCTCCGCTGGTGCATGATGGATTTCTGCACTTTCTACGCTGTGGAGTTTCTGCGCTGCTCCGCTTGGTTGGTCCAATTCAAAAATACTTAAATTCCATTTTTTTTAAAAATTTAATAATTTGTTTGTATACATTTTGTGTTTCAGTGTAATACCCTGCGAAACAGTTATATATAAAACTACAACCCTTCTACATTTTTTGTACATGTTTTCCTAAACATTGTGAAATATTTGTTTAACATATCTCAACAACTTATATCTAAACATGACGTTTAGGTGTTTATGTATTCGCTCCAAGTTTTAAGATATTTACATGTTACTAACCTTACCAACTTTACGCCCCGTTTCCAAACCCTGTTTTATAATGCAGTCGTAATAAGCTATTATGTTGCCTCAGAACTTCTATACGGGCATTGCAAGTTGTGCTGCAATTTCCCCGCAAGAAAATAAACAGAATATAAAGATACAATTCCTTCATTTCCTCCTCTTCATCTTCTTCCTACCTCTTCTTTCCTCCCCGGGTGTTTTGTTCTTCTATCCTTCATCTATCAATTCCTATTCAGAGTATTTTACTAAAGAGCAACTCATAAACCATATTGAAGTTATGCCATGACCTATTTTCAACCTTACACATTGTACTGTTAGTTTTGATAAATAATTGAAAACCAACTGGAATAGGTACTACTAATACACCTTGTGTAAAAGCTTGCTGCTGCTGCCACTTTAATACTTCGTGTACGGTGAAGAATGCAAAATTTTACTTTGCCCGGTATCGGGAATTCCTTCCCGTCTCGTTTCTATGACTATAACTTCACAATATTCAACCAATTCAGAGGCCAACAAACGTCGGCAACGGTCTTTACTACCACAAATCTGTACTGAGTACATTTTCAGTTTCAAACGGTTTGGTCACTCAGTGTTAGAAAATGAAAGCTGGCGCAGTGCCAATAATTGCCATTGCTATGTGCGAGGTTTTAATCGGAAGGTTAATTATGAATATGGTGTTTTAAATTTTTAAATTGTATATTAAAAATATACATTTCCCTGTTTATAAGTATCGATAGGAATATTTTTACTCTTTTTAATCTGGAACTCAGCTAGATAAGTTTAAAATTTGTTTCATGCAGTAAAAATTCGTTTTAAAAATATTGAACAAATAAAGATGGGTTCAATTATTACTTTTCTAACAAATGACAACGAAATGAGGCTCGCCACCCACCAATTTTTTTTTTCTGTCCATTAAAACCAACTGAATTGAAATATTAGGATAAACAAGCATACCATATTCGACGCCTATTGGTTTGCCGAATCCGTGTACATTTTGAAAAATTTTGAACATAATATACACTATTGTTGTATATAATAAATATAGTTGTGGAAATCCAAAAGTGAACAGAATAAAACATAATTAGAAACATATAACGACTAATTGCACACCCAACGTACACAACACACCAAATCGACTCACATCACCATCATGATCACAATATTATGTTGCTTTCCTGCATATTTGTTTTACAAATCACACGTATAAGTTTTGGAAATAAGGGAAAAGCTTCCGTTTGTTTTGGAGGTCTACTGAAAACTCGTGATTTAAGTGCTGCACTCTGGCACCCCTGCTCTGGCACCCCTGCGAATATGAGCAGTTACACACCCAGTTCTTCTAATAACAGCCCAAACATCCTTTTTCGTGACTACTACCATGCCAAAAAGAGAACATGATTTTGTGTTGATAAATATTAAGAACTAAATGTTAATAAAACAGAGATGCAAACAAAATTATATTTCGAAACAGCCCACTCGTATAGGCCTCCCTGGGATAGGCCTATAGCCACACGAACATTACCCAACCCCTCGCACGTGCTGGTTCAAAACAAAATCTTTGATTTAAATAATCTCCGTAAAAAAATATTTGTAGATCGAAATCATATTTTTTATGCCTATTTTATTTTAGTGATATTACACAGATTACCATACAGCAAGCAAAGCGGCATCAAGATCCACTAGCGGAGCGAGGGCAGAAGATCCACCAGCGGATCGAGCGCAAGAATATCGCCAGCGGATCGGTGGTTTTATGATTGTTCAAAGTCAACAATCCTCTCATTAGTTTTTACATTGAAAATAAATTGTTATTATTATGAGTTTATAAGTCGTTACAAAAAATGCAACATCCTTCCATTATTTTTTTACATGAAATAAAATTGGTTTATTTAAACCAAATTAATTTTGCATTAAACATGATACAAATGACCATTAAAGCATTTTGTATTTTGTTGACCAAGCAGATGCCCCTAGCCAAACGATGCAGTTGATCCACTCGCCAAAGGTCTGGCGTCAGAAGATCCCCAGCGGGAGTCGATCGCATAAGATCCACACCAGCGGAACAAACGCAAAAGATCCACCATCGTAGCGGCGCAGAAGATCCACTAGCGGAGTGAGCGCAGAAATCCACCAGCGGAGCGAGCGCAGAAATCCACCAGCGGAACAAGCTCAAAGAGCCACCAGCGGAGCGAGTGCACAGATCCACCCGCGGAGCGCGCGCAGAACATCCACATCGGATCTGAGTGCAGAATCCCATCGCCAAGCGAGCGCTGTGGACGGTGAGTTGTGAGTTGTTAAAAATGAACCCTCGAATTAATTTTTTAACAATTGACAAAATAAAATGGTTGATTAAACCCCCAACTTATGGCATTGAAAACATAACTTAATAAGTAGAGGCCCTATTTGGATTTTTTGACCAATCAGATGCCCCGCCAGTATAGCGAAGCGCAGAAGCTTCCACCCATCGGAGCGAGCGCATAACATCCACCGGCGGAGCGAGCGCAGGAGATCCACACCAGTTGATCGAGCACCTGCGAACCTCCGTCATCGGAGCTGAGCGTCAAAGATCCCCAGCTACGCGCAGCGTCAGAACACATTCCACCACTGGCGAGCGCAGAACATCCACCAGCTGAGTGAGCGCAGAACGCCGCCAGCGGAGCGAGCCCATAAATCCACCACAAGGGGAGCGAGCGCAGAACCTCCGGCAGCGGAGTACTCCTCGCTCTATAGTTGTTTATTAGACGATATCGTTTTTCGTGAACTCCACCTATGATTTCCTGCCTCGAGCGCATACACTACTCCGCTGACAGATTCTCTGCGCTCGAGCGCAGGATTTTTTTTTTTCCTTTTTTCCCCTTCACTCGAATTGACTACCCAGCATGGAGTAAATGAGGCTCTTTGCGTATTTTGAATTGTTTAGAGGCCAAAATGTCTAATAGGTTGAAAAAATTAAATTTCTTTTCTGTTGCAAAAAAATGTACATTGATATGTCCCCTCTCATTTAGTGGTTTATTCTAACTATATTGATGATAAGATGTGTTTTGAGCATATTTGAGGGTTTTTTTCTGTGTTTAAATATAGGCGATTTGAACTTTACACCTATAAATCCTAATTTGTTTTTTCTAATATCGTATGGTCAGTCTTGACTTCCACTAATTCTTCATCCACTAATAGACCCTATGAAAATGATTGAGGTCTCATTTTATCCCTTGAAACAACTACCAATTTGGGCAACTAAAAATCTGAATTTTTCATTGCCTTCATTTCCTCCACCTCAAAGCGCCTCATTTACTCCCGGCTGGGTCACTATATTGCGGAGGGTTTCTGCGCCGGTCACGCAGACAACTCGCATTTAGGATTCCTCTGCTGCGTTCGAGCGCAGGTTTTTCCCCCACTATATAGTTACGAGGTTTTTCCTGCGCTCGGGCGCAGACATTCCGCCTATGGATTTTCTGCTCTCGAGTGCAGGATTTTTTCCCTCACTTAGTGACGGAGGTGTTTCCTCCCTGCGCTCCGAGCGCAGACACTCAGCCTATGGATTTTCTGCGCTCGAGCGCAAGATCTCGCACATCGGATGTTCTTCGAGGGCGCATAAGCTCCGGTAAGTGATTACTTACTAACTCGGAATAAATTAGTGTTTTTTTAATTTTTTAGTTTTTTGCTTTTGTTGTTAGTTTGTTTTTTTGTGTTTCTCTCTTTCTTACTTTCGTTCTTTCTGTCTGTCTGTCCTCCTTCTCTCCTCGTCTGCCTCTCTCCAGCTGTGCTGTCTCTCGCTGTCGTCCTCTCTCTCTCTCTGTCTCCCTCTCTCCTCCTGTCTCTGTCTCCCCCCCCCACCCCCCCCCCCCCCCCACTCTTAACCCCATCTCTCCGGGCACCCCACCTCTCCCTCTTTCCTCCTCCTCTTTCGCGGCGATCTATTTTGGCTTCTTAGCTACTGGGTTTTCACTCTCCTCTCTTATTTCCCCCCTCTCTTTGAAATCACCTTTTTCCTGTTTACTTTGAAATCCCCCTTTCTGTTTTGACTGTTTTGCTTTTGTAGTCCCTGTCTCTCTGGCTTTGGCTTCCTTCTCTTTTCCCTCACTTTTCCCGTCAACAATTACGTATTCTCGTCCTCTCTCCTTCGGTCTCCCATCGACATCTCCCTCTTCTCCTCAATATTTTCCCCTCGACAAATTTAATTTTCTGTCCATTCCTGGTTTTCTCTCTCTTCCGTCTCTCTCTCGACTCTGACCCCCCTCCTCTTCTCTCCCCCCCTCCTCATCTCTCTTCTCTCTCTCCTCTCTCCTCTCTCGTCTCTCTCTGTCCTCTTTCTGTTTACAATCTAACGCTGGTCCGGTAAGTCGTATATCCTTCCTGTTTTCTAAAATTGAAAACAAAAGTTTGGCGTAAATTGAAACCAGCGTTTGACAATTCTCAAGACTGGAATAATACCGAAAGCAATTGGGGGAAAAGGGGATGCGGCCCGTAGCGATTGCTTGTTCACGTTTCCGTGTTTTGCGATCACCGAAGTACCTACAAAAACGTTCAATTTTCCCTCGCTATGTTCTATATGTTCAGACCCATTACGCTACTATTCAAACAAACTGTAACGGACCCTCTGATATCAAAACTCTCCATAGAAACCCCCTTCTCGCTTCCGGAGATATTTGAGTTTTAGTTTCGTTGCATGCCTTCGCTATGACGGACTGATAACGTTATCTCTCTAATCTCTCGCGCAGTAACTAATTTAGATAAATAATCTTTCGCATCTGTGACAGAGCTACAACATCTTTCCGGTCCGCCGTAAATTACAACCTCTCTCCCCCTCACAAATTACATTCCCCCCTCTGTCCTGGCTTTCGTTTATTCCTCTTCTCTGCTTCTCCTTCTTTGGTGGACCTTGGAATCCGGCGGAGAAAAAAACTTCTTACAAAAAAACAACCACTAACAACACCGGTTTGTGTTTACATTCCCCCTCTATCCCTCCGTTCTTCCTCAGTCGCGCTAAGGCGTACGGGCATCCACGCGGATCATATGCGAGCGCCGTGACACATGCACGACGATGCGTTCCACATGCTGTCATGTCGATCACCATAGAGTATAACATAAACTACCGGTCCCGTGGGCAAATCAGAAGTGTTTAATAACTACGCACAACGCGTCTAAAAAAGCGAGGTTTGAATTGGGCGACACTGCCGGTGATCATACCGTCGTTGGCAAACACAGTGCTAATAAATTACGCACGGTCACTCTGTGTAAAATCAAAGTTATGATTGGGCGATGACTGGCTTGCTACGATGGAAAAAGTAGGAAAACGCAATAAAATTTCCAATCCGATGGCGCTGCCCATGCAAATTGCGTTTTAATAATATAGATCTGGGTCCATCACGTATTTTTAAACTGGCATTTACTCACTTGACTTCAACATCCATACCAATGTCACTCATTCTTATTTGTAAGGATGTGCATTTATTAATGTCAGTGTACTTACGAGGAGTTTGGCGTCAATAATGGCGCAAATGAAAGAAATTGAAGGCACTGAATTATAACTAAATTTGCAAACCCTTATTGATGGCCCATCCATGTCAAACATTCAGATGTGCACCGCAGCACTTCATGGATTTTTCGCATTTAGTTTGGGGTAGCATTGATGAGATACGAAACTCCTGAAGTTGAGGCGTCAATAGTCCATTTCGTTTTCCGCTAGAGCCATTGGAAATTTAGGGGGGGGTTCACCATCAAAAGTGCCACCCAATGTGAAATACTATGTTGAGAGGGTCAAAGTTTAGTATGGACCCTCCACAACTTTGAAAATCACTAACCTAAAGGTATATTTTGGGGTTAGACAATTCAAATCTGGCATCAGGAAGGTCATATCGGTGTCTAACTTTGGAGTTAATGAGTCCTAAATATGCGCCTTTGTTCATTCGGGGCCAAAGTCTGGGGGGTTAACTCCAAGTAGATCTTTTTATTGCCATCTTTTGGTCATCAAGTTACATAGTAACAACTTTAAACCACTCAATTATGAACACATTTATAATACTAATTGGACGCAATGGCACCAAAGATCATTTTAACAATGTTTTTTGTTGTGGGCACGTATTTGATTTTTTACACATTATGTATGGACACTCATAGTCATATCAGCAGATAGAGGTACAGTTCGGGACCGGAGCACTCCCTTGGGCGGTCGCCGTGAAGGACTACGGCGAATTGGGCGACATTCCCCATAAAAACAAATCATACTCCCATTTTTGTTAAAGTTTTAACTTTGGATTATAGTCATATATAGCACCTTTTATCACGTCAGTATGATTGTTGTAAAATCCCAAGTTCAAAGTGCATAAATCGTACTAAAAGTTCTGATTCTTTCATACATTCTGTTAAGTGATCTCCATATTTTGTGTTACCGCAAACGTTCGCAGAGCCATTTCTTCGGCCTTTTTACTGCGCATGTGCAGAAGCATAACCGCTTCACATTTCAGATTAAGCAAAAAAAAAAATTAATTGTTTGTTGGTCCTCATCCGACGACCCTAATTCTGGAAATCAGGAAAAGTTTTTTTTTTTTCCTTTTAACTGTGCAAAAGAATACCGACCCTAATTTTGAAAATTCCGAAGTTTTTTTTTTTTTTTCAATTTACGTTCTGAAATGGTAAAAAAGATGATGTTTTATAAACCGTTTCTTAGCATGTTAGTTGGGTTTCCTAATGTACAAGATGCATTTTTGAGTACGAATCACTTGATTTTTAGTGTTGATTAACTTATTAATACAAACAACTGTTTTCAAAATCAACATTTGCGATTGACATTAAAAAAAAAAACGTTTGTCCTCCGACACCGACCTACTCTTAAAGTCTCTATGGACAATCAAACAAGTTTTTTTTTGGGGGCCTTAACTGCACCATTTTGTTCAATTCTGTCATTCTTATGGAAAAGTTAGCGCTTTTTAAACCTTTGTATCTGGATGAGGCTAATAAAGCTGGAACACACAACCATAATATATGCAAATCGACTCATTTTTGGACTATATTTTCAAGATGGTGACTGGGGATTTCCTGAAGTCGTTGAACCGGGGTGATTTTCTGGCAAAGTGCGTATCTCAAATGGATTTTCATTTTAAAAAATCCCAACTTTACCTCATGTAGCAGAGAAGTCCCGCTGAAACACTTTTGACCCGCTGAATTTTAGATATTTGTATTTAAAGTAATTTGGCAAAATAGTGTTTTGTGGCAATTCATTTGGCCTTTGTGGTCTCACTGAATTTATATCAAAATAGCAACCTGCCGTATTTGGCGATGGAAAATCGTCCAAATGCAACATCGTCAGATTCGGCTACATCGCCCGATGGATCGCTCGGTCCCCGACTGGATACTGCACAACTCTCGCAGTCTTTATTTTGACTAACTTCACTTAGAATGTCGTACATCACAATTTTGGTGTCAATTTATTTCTCAAGAATGTATCTTTCCCATTAGCTTATCACAATTTCATGCCCAGCCTGTCCCTAAGTCTTAACACATCAGCCCTAAGCCCTATCGGTCAAATTTCTCCCTGCAACGGCAGGGGCCCTCCCAATGTTACTCTCTCGGACTTGTTCGAATATCTAACCGTAAATGGACCCCATTTACTGTTAGAAGGGCTATGTTAGTCTAGAATGGGCGGCCGATCACATGCCCTCATCAAAACATCATTTGCCGACCGTCGAAATACCGAAATCGTCCCTGACTGAATTTTCCCATCTAAATGCAACATAATGTTGTAATTTTCTACTACTACCATTGTAAAACTTACTTATTTTGGCTTCTTGGAACATTAATCCCTTCAATAATAGATTAATTCCACGAAAATTTGTAGCATTCTGTTGTTGTGATAAGGCAGCATCTCACTCGAAAATTTGTCTGACACTTCACTTGCATAATAACGGGCATTGTTTCGGCTATATGAATCTATATTTAATTAGATTCTGGTATCACACATTTGCTGTGTCATCCTGTTTGCTGCTCCAATAATCCCGTTTTTAAAGAAAAATGTACACTATTTCTTTAAATAAGCGTGTTACCCATCATATTCATTCCTTCATATTTTATCCAACAAAAAGTGGGTAAATTTCAGATATATAACTTCAAATTTAACACTTGGTTGACCTGTGTTGACCCCTTTCTTCGATTGATGAAATTACAATTGGGACCATTCAATTTGTGCTAAAAGGGGTAGCCCACCGTCGTTATTTTTTGGTTCAGTTTTTTGGATCTTGTTATGAACCTTTCAAAAATGTAATTTGGTGGGTATTACTACAGCTTCTGCGGTATTCAATTGCCAAAACGATCACATACACATATAAAATAAAATGAGGGCCGACATTTCCAGATTTCCTTACGTGTTGAAGAAATTATTTTCCCTGAGCGATCAATAGAACATTCCATCATATTGGCATGCGGGTATGGAAAAACACAAAGCCAGGAGGAGTATGGAATACCCGCCATTTTATATCCACAAACCAGCCGACCCCATACCGGATTTCAGGGACCCAAGGTTCCGGGTCATTGACTCTTGACTTTTCATTCTGACCCGACCCTCTAAGAAACTTATGATATCTTTGCCCGCCGCTTTTTGGAACATAACATCTCACAAGTCGGGCCAATTGGATTTCCTTTTTCCCCATACTCTAATTTCCTTAGTCTCAAGTCATTTAAACATCGTCGCTGACGCTCTTTGCCCATCAAAGGTTTCAATAATCAAGCCAGTGGGCTTTGTTTCCCATTCCCAATTCTAATTTCCATAGTCGCAGTCATAAGTACCATCACAATACCTTGACAAAGAATACAATTAAATCCTATGTTTGATCGCTTGACTGCACATACCAGTGAAAGTCTTAAAATATCAATTAGATGGCTGATCAATACGATTAAAATGAATTTTCTGTTGTTGGTCTGCGTGAATGCACAAGTACATCAAGATCGAGAAGGGGAGATCGCTAATATTTGTTTGAGATGCCTTAGTATGTATTATGAAGTAGTTGTGAACGTCAATCACTCCAGTATCACCCTAACTCAGAACTCAACACGGTCACCGGGGAAATTTACATTGTGTTATGACATCCGCATTAACTGCACACGGTTACTTATTAGCCCGCACTGTGGTGAGACTCCATGTAGCCAAGCATCAATTGATTCATTAACTGCAAACGGTGCCTTAGATTCTCTGGGCATGCTAATATTAGTAGCCCCCCGCCCATGCATGACTCTAGGCATCAATGATTCATTACATCGCATCACACCCTTGATGTCCTCCTTGGGACCTTTGACTTTTTGCTACCACCCTCCGTGGGAAACCATTAAATAAATGGGGTGTCGGGGATGTAGTGCATTTTTGCCCGTATTTGATGCATATAGTATGCCTCTTTATATGGATTGATCAAATTTTCAAATATGTCCTAGCACAAGCATATATGTTTTCATCCTGTATTTTTCTTGTCCATTTGCTGATACATTGACCTTGAACGAAAAAACTTATATATAAAATATTTCCCATATCGTGGGTAATGTATGGTCGCTATTCGGGCTACAGACGGGACCACTTTTCAAATCCATTTAAATTTAAGGGTCATTTCTTTTCTTTCATTTACCAATTTAAGGGTCATCCTTCATTTACCAATTAAAAGGGTCAGTCCTTCATTTAACCAATTAAATGGTCATTCCTTCATTTTCCAATTAACGGGCTAATCCTTCATTTACCAATTCAAGGGTCAATCCTTCATTTACAATTAAAGGGTCATGCTGGGGATTTCCTTCTTCCATTACCCCAATGTGTCCTGCCTTCATTTACCAAAGGTCTTCCTTCATTTGCCAATAATGGTCCATTGCCATCCTTCATTTTCCAATTAAGGGTCATTCCTTCTTTTTGCCAATTAAAGGGTCCATTCCTTCATTTAACAATTAAAGTCATGCCTTCATTTAACAATTAAAGGTCATTCCTTCATTTACCATTACAGGGTCATTCCTCATTTACCATTAAGGGTATTCATTTATTTTACAGGTATTCCTTCCTTTACTCCAATTAAAGGTCATTTCTCATTTACCAATTAAAGGCATTACTTCATGTTTACCAATTAGGTCCTTCCTCTTCTTTACCAAGTAAAGGGTCATTCCTTTTTTACCAATTACATTGCATTCCTTCATTTATACCATAAATGTCATTCCTTTCATTACCATTAAAAGGGCTAATCCTTCATTTACCAATTAAAGGGTCAATCCTTCATTTACCATTAAATGTCCCATTCCATACCTTCATTTACCAAATGGTCATTCCTTCATTTGCCAATTAAAAGGGTCATTCCTTCATTTGCCAATTAAGGGTCTTCCTTTCATTACCAATTAATTGTCATTCATTTCCAAGTAAATGGTCATTTCATTTCCAATTAAAGGGTCATCCCTTCATTTACCAATTAAAGGTCATTCTTCATTTACCAAATTAAGGGTCATTCCTCCTTCCATTCCTTACCAATTAAAAGGTCATTCCTCCATTATAGGGCATTTCATTCAATTTAACCAATTACAGGTTATTCCTTCATTTTCTCATTGAGGGTTCATTCTCAGTTACCATTAATGTCATTCTTTCATTTACCATTAAGGGTCATTCTTCATTTACCAATTAAAGGGTCCATTCCTTCATTTACCCATTAAAGGGTCATTCCTTTGTTTACACATTAAGCGGTCATTTCATTTACCAATTAAAGTCATCCTTTTCCATTTAAATGTCATTCCACTTTTTACCAATTAAGGTCATTCATTTTATTTGCCAATTACAGGTCATTCATTACCAATTAAAAAATGGTCATTTCCTTTACCAATTAAAGGGTCATTCCTTCATTTACCAATTAAAGGGTCATTTACCAATTAAAGGTCAATGCCTCATTTACCAATAAATTAAATGTTCATTCCTTCATTTACACCACTAAAGGCATTCCTCTTCATTTAACCATTAAAGGTCATTCCTTTGTTTTACAAATTAGCGTCATTCATTTACCAATTAAAGGGGTCATTCCTTCACCAATTAAATGGTAATTCACTTCATTGCCAATTACAGGGGTCCTTCATTTTTTTACCAATTAATGGTCCTTACTTTACATCATTCCATTTACCAATTAAAGGGTCAAGATCCTTCTTGACCAACATTAAAGGGTCATCTTTCATTTACGAATTAAAGGTCCGTCTTCAAACAGTATATGGTCATTCAATTCATTACCCAATAAAGGGTTATTCCTTCATTTCCTCAATTGAGTCATTCCTTCATTTCCAATTTACGGGTCATTCTTTCTTTCCTTTCATTTACCAATTAAAAGGTCATTCCTTTCCTTCATTTACCAATTAAAGGGTACAACAATTCCTTCATTTACCAATTAAGGGTCATTCTTTCATTTACCAATTCAGGGTCCATTCCTTCATTACCAATTAAAGGGCATTCTTCATTTACCAATTAAAGGGTCATTCCTCTTCATTTACCAATAAATTAAAGGTCATTCCTTCATTAACCCATTAAAGGGTCATTCCTTCATTTACCAATTAAAGTGTGCATTTCCTTTGTTTACAAATTAAGCGTTCATTCATTTATACCAATTAAAGGTCCATGTCTTTTCCATTTAAGAAGGGTCATCACTTATTTACCATTAAAAGGTCATTCTATTTATTTACCAATTAAAGGGTCATTCATTTATTTACCCAATTAAAGGGTCAGTCTTTCATTTACCAATAAGGGTCTATCCTTCCATTTACAATTAAAAAAGGTCATTCCAGCATTACAAATTAAAGGGCATGCATTGTTTTACTAATTAAAGGGCTTAAATTATAAAGGTACAGGCTTCGGTTAAGAGAAGGCACAGGCTTTGGCTCTGTGTAATAAGCCCGCGTGTTTAAAAAAACAACGAACAAAATTTTGACACTTCAAATTTCATAATACAATTTTGACCCGTCATTTTTACATTTTGACCTTGACATGTGACCTCAGGGTCTTGACTCTTGGTGAAAAATGAGTTGAAAAAATTACTGCCAACATTCTCAAGAGAGTATGCCAATGTTTTTCCAACAAAAACCTGGATCGCCTTTCCAAAGAAGAGCACACCAACCATCCTATAACACCAACAACACCGCCGTTGTTTCCTGGTTAATTTATGCGCATGCGTACTGATTCTTGAGTGAATTCTATTTTTAATGCCCGGTAGCGTCGGCTAGTTCACCGGCACACATCGCTCGAATCTGAAGAAGTACAAAATACCCGGGTGGCCCTCAACCTAAATCTGTTGTCATCCGCGTGCAGAAAACGCTGAAAGGGTAGGTTTCAACACCGCTGCGCGGACCGCACGGAACCGCGAAACGGGTCACAAAACCAAACGGGTCATTTTCACACTCATCAAGTCAGCGTTTAGGGTAGCCCAATGGCGGATATCCGGCCCCCCGTAACCAAACAAATCTAACTGCGACAATAAACCTTACTTAGGTAGCACAATCCTTTGTAACTCTGATATTGTGTAGCCAATTAGAATGAATCACAGAGACAGATTCAGTGGCAGGCAAAGCAATTGGAAAGGAATTTCAGATTTTTGTGACATTTCTAGTGCCTCTTTAAGGGTATGCTTTTAGGTTTATCCGTGATAAGGGGTAGTCTGAATGATGAAAAGATATCCCTCCGTTTAGTGGTCAGATTGAAAGGTCCGCTTGAGTATGGCCAACCGGGACAGTATTACGTGGGGGATGGCCCCCCGGGACAAAGACCTTTTTCACGTAAAATATAAATAAACAGAATGTAGACGAATGTCCACAGGAACAAAAACCATTGAGGCTGCATAAACGACTTAACGGTAAAGAGTGGAATTTTTGATCCTAACATTGTCCACTATTTACGCTTGCCTGGCGATTCAACCGCCATCTTAAAATAGACAGCTTTGAAAAAAGTAAAATACTGCAGGTGGTGTCAGGCCAAGAAATATCGTAATTAAAAAATCAGTAGCCTAAGTTTTATTGCCCTCATGATTAGAAATCCACGTGCCTAAGTATTTTGGTAGTATGCTTACTGTATAATACTATGGCAAACCTTATCCCTATTTCGTCAACCCAATCTGGCCAAGCTAGCTGGTTTCCAACCAACTTCCATGGCTTTTACGTAATTATCGAGAAAAAAGTGATGAGATTCTTGTTACGTAATTAGCCTTGAGGTTCATCCGCTACGCACACACGTGTGAAGGCGATAAGCATCTTGTAACAATGGGTCAAATTATGTCTACTGAAAAATTCTATATAAAAAACACTTACAATTTCAAATCTGCATGCAAGGGTGAGAGTAGACTTCTAACTATCATTTTGTCCCCATTATCTTTCGTTAAAATTATTTGCATTTGAAAAATGGCATACTTCTGGAAACCATATGTCCGTCAAGTTATTTGATATAGGGCGCGCTGTTATTTTTGGGTTTGGCGAAGAGGTCACGGATCAAAACGAATCCCCTCTGCCAGAAGGCGAAAATTTATTATTTCACATAATCCGGTATATTGCCGGTTTGAAATGCGATACAAACAACTTCACTGACGTCGTATAACACGGTGCTTTAGTCGGGACATAGACCACCTGGTTTTGGGCCGCCAGTTTTTTTTTTTTTAACTTGGTGGAGAAATAAGGTCGAATTAAAAATTAGCCGATTTCTTCTTTGGCAGTAAAGGGATGCATTCATAAAGGAGGTGGCACCGGTATGAGCTGTAATATCACCTTAACGATGAGTAAGTTAGGAATATTCGTATTTTACCTTGTTGTCCCCAGTCAATTCATCCACTTGGCCCTTGTTTCCAAATGTTTTCAATGGTGACCCCGCAAGCTGGCAACAATCCCAGGGGATGCGGTCAAGACTCCGAATGTAGGTTATGGACGCAATATGGGATTATTTAGGGCTGTCACATGCCAATATAATTACGCATTTCAAATGTAATTCCAGACATGGTCTACCATGAAACACTCCTACAATATTAGGGAAACATGAGTACATTTTTTTTATTTCTGTAAACCAATATATGAAATATTATATTATTTCAAACAGTCTTTTATCTCTTCAAAAATTGCTATGCGCAATGATGGTCCCACGTGGCGGTTACAAACGGCAAATACAATTCTGAACATTTTCCCCTCGGAAAACAAGTTGAATATTGCAATCCGACCTCTAAAACAAACCGAAGACCTAAAATGCAATGCTGCTATCACGTATACATGTGTCTTAGTTTAACTACCATATCTAATAGTGTCATTTCGTAACCTATTGCGAAATTTAATTACAGAGATCCCCGTATCAGGTTTTTAAGATGGTCAAAATTCATAATTCTTATGGGAACGCATAGATTTTCACCAAAAAATCACGGAGTGGCCGTTTTCGTTTGTTTTTTTTTTCGAGGATCATTAAGGTATCATGAGACATGATGGAAAATTTTAATAATCGAACTGCGCATGGGTACAACATTGACCTTGTTGGATTCCAATTCATAAAAAAACCTTCTCTGAGCATGATGGCAGTCATCAAGCAAAACTTCTGTTCCCCCACCGAACGGTCCCCGGCGGTCAGTGACGTCATTAATTAGTAGCGCACTTCATTAATAGGCCTAATCAAATTTTCCTAAGCCAGGGTTTGTGTATAGTCAGCAACTATACACAGGTATGCTTACGGTAAAAAACTACCATTTGAAGCACAACAGTGCGTCTAAAAATGTTGAACGCAACCCTCCCATACAATGGCCTTAACATCTCAATCTCCAGATAGCATCAGGCGAAGCTCAGTCCTGCTCATCTGACTGACTGGCTTATCTTTTATCAACCTGACACTATTTTACGGCCCTCAAGTCATGCAAAAATAACTCGGGTACCGATGTAGAAAACAATTTTTTGCTCACTTAAACGCTTCTCTAATGAGTCCATGTTTAGCAAAGTTACGTACTTTTGGGCTGTAAGAACACATCCGGTAGTACAACCCTTAAATGTTTTAAGAAGTAGTTTTCCGGAAAAATATAAACTTAAAAGAGCATATTTGATGCACTTTTCAGAGACGATACTTTTCACCATTCACCACTCAGTCCAAACCACCGGAAATCCAAGTGGACATGTGACAGTGAAAGGTCATCATTGCGACCCCAATTTTGTAAACATGTTAAAACCCCCATGATATACTTATACTTCCCCACCAGGTAGTAACGTCGCCGCGAGCGCATTCTGTCCATGCGCATTCGTAACGTTGATCTTGGGTCAAAGTCCGGTTTGCGCATGCTAATCGCTCGCTTTGCCTGGAAGTATGTTATAGGCTTCAGGCGAAAGAAAATTGTGTAAAATACCCATACACGTTTTGTAGTGAAGCGCCACAACACACCAGTACGCGGTCAAGAGTTCTGCAGTATTACTTTGACTAGCGTGAATTAATGCGGCCCACGTACGACCGCGATCATGAGCGCTCACTTCATATAGTATGCCTCTCTACTCTCTGTTTCGACGGACTTTCCACTTTCCGATTTATTTGGGTCTTTTAATTTCAGCTGATCTCTTGCGTGACCTACCGGATGCTGTCCTTGCGCCATCAAATAAAATCCGGGAGTTTACGAGATTTTACCTTTAAATTTAGAACATTTTTTTTTAAATAATCCTCGGGAATCGGGTAAACATGTGTGCTGTACATGACGGCATTTCTCAATCTTGTAAGTATCATTGGACAGCTAAAAATTTCTGTGATAGTCACAAGCACTGTGTAATTGAGTGCGCGTACTCTGAATACGTAGTATTCTTATTTTATACCTGGTCCGAATAGGCATTTTCGTACCTTTGAGGTCCATCAATGTTAAAGTCAAGCCATAAATTGTATGTAAGACACTATTACGATTATCGGAACTGGCGAAGCATTAGTCCGAGGTGCCTGACTGACACACTCCATATTGGGTTGGTCGTGTCCAGCAGAGAAAGAAGTATATGCTATTGCATGGTCCTCACGAATTTAAAAACTGACATTTAGACTCCCTTGGGACTTACAAATCCAATACCTAATGTCACTGATTCTTATTTCGGAACGGATGTGCAGTTCATGTCAGTGTACTTACGAGGTTGTTTGGCGTCAATAACTGGTGCCAAATGAAAGAAATTGAAGGCACTAAAGTAACTAAAAATTTGCCGTTATAAAATTAAATTCACTCAAAAACGTTCAGAAACTGTTTACCTAAACCTCAAATTGCTTGAATTTTGGTCCCTATACAATCCTATTTAGGAATACCTTTAGAATACCCTACCCACACAGCGACAGCGCGACGAAGCTACACACCTTTTTACAAACTAGGCGCGTCGAACAGCGAAGTGCTTAGTTTTAGGGCATGACATCATGCTATTGACACTAGGTGTTTTATAATCGCGAGTGGTTTTCGACGGTGGCCGGTAAACCTAATTGCTGCCGCAAACTTCTACGTCTGACAGTTATACACATCGAAAATATTGCAACTGAAATTAATTACCACACCGGATCTGATTTTTTATATTGCAACGTTTTAGTAGAATTGTATTTCCTTTACAAGTATCGATTTTTGGTGAGTTCCATTGAACACATTGAAGATTTTCCCCATTGTGATCGTTTCGAGTTGTTAATAAAGCCCGTTGAGTCATTTTAATAATCAAACGACTAAAGGAAGGGTGTTTGGACCCCCCTCTACCTTTTAATAATTGGGACAAAGATGTGGGACAGCGGCGACGTGCGAGTTTTCAAGCTTTATGAAAAGTTGGCAGCGGCTACACGCGGAAAAATTAAACTTTCAAAAAGCATATTCGGCGACAGCGGACGTCTCCAGATGTTGTATGCACAGCGGCGTCCAGCGGCAACAGCGGCTCAATGAGTGTGGTTCTAGTCCGTTGAGTCATTTTGTAATCAAAAGCTAAGGAAGGGGGGGTGTGGACGCCCACCTCCTTCTCTTTAAATTGGGCGTCGGCTACAGCGCTAAGCCCAGATTTTACAGGCAACAGCGGCGACAGCGGCTAAAGCGAGAATGATTGTTGTTCTGGTCATTGATTCATTTTTATCAGAGGACTAAGGAAGGGGTTTGGCCCCCCCACCTCTACCTGTTTAGAAATTTGGACAAGCGGCGACAGGCGAAGTTCACCTTTATAAAAGAAGTTGGCAGCGGCGACAGCGCGAAATTTGAACCTTTTAAAAAGTTTGGATGCGCGACAGCGCGAAGCTCCATATTTTGTAGGCAACAGCGGCGACAGCGGCAACGCGCTAATGATTTTGTTCTAGCCGTTGATGCATTTTGTATCAAAAGACTAAGGGGGTTTGGACCCCCCCCACTCTCCTCTTTTTAAAACTGGCCCGCGGCGACGCGATAATCTCCATATTTTTAACGGCACTCGGCGACAGCGGCTAAAGCGAGAATGATTGTTGTTCTGGGCCATTGATTCATTTTTTATCATAGGACTAAGAGAGGGATTTGTACCCCCCCCCCCACCTCTACCTGTTTAGAAATTGGGCATCGGCGACAGCGCGAAGTTCAACCTTTATGAAAGTTGGCAGCGGCGACGCGCGAAATTGGACCTTCTAAAAAGTCGGATGCGGCGAGCGCGAAGCTCCAGTTTTAGTAGGCAACATCGCGAATCAGCAGGGCAACAGCAACAAAAAAAAAAGGCAACTTCGCTATGATTGTTGTTCTAGCCGTTGAGTCATTTGTATCAAAGGACTAAGAAGGGGGTTTTGGGACCCCCACCACCTCCCTGTTTAAAAATTGGCAGCGGGCGCAGCGCTAACTCCAGATTTTACAGGCACAAGCGGCGCCCGCGGCAACAGCGGGAAGGATTGTTGTTGATTCATTTTAATATATCGAGACTACCGGAGGGGGTTTTTCCCCCTACCTCTACGGTTAAAAGTCGGATTCGGCATCAGCGCGAAGCTCACTTTTTGCAGGCAAAAGCGGCGACAGCGGCAAACCGACGTTAGTATTTCTAAAACCTGGGTCATTTGATCGAGGACTAAAAAGGGGTGGGACCCCTTCCCCAACCTTTTTGTTTAAAAGTGGACAGCCGACGACAGCGCTACTTTCCATTAGGAAAAGTTGACTGCGTCGACGGCGTGACAGTGGACCTTTAAGTAGTTGGATGCGGTGAGCGGTGACAGCGCGAGGTTCAGATTTTACAGGCAACAGCGGCGACGGCGGCAACAGCGCGATTTCTAGCCCCTTGTGCATGTTTGTCTAGACAATTGAGATATTATATCCATTCGATTCCAAAGGAATGGTAAACACTTGTGCCAGTTTTAAACGTTCACGAAACCAAAAGGGTAATATCCTCATACTGTCCAATCAATATGCATACTGGCATTGTTTCTTATAGAAATTTGATTTAATTAGATTCTGGTATAACACATTTGCGGGTGTCATCCTGTTTTTGGCTGCTCCAATAATCCGTAGAAATGTTACATTTCTTGATAAGGTGTTAGCAGCCATATTTCATTCCTCAGTATTTTAACCAACAAAAAATTGGGTTAATTTCAGATATTAGAACTCAATTTAAAACACTTGGTTGGACCTGTGTTGACCCCTTTCTCCGATTGATTGAAATAACAATTGGGACCATTCCATTTGTGTTAAAAGGGTTGAGCCACACCTTCGTTATTTTGGTTCAGTTTTTTTGTGGAGGCTGTTATTGAACATTTCAAAAATAATGTAATTGGTGGGGTATTACTACAGCTATGCTGTATTCCAATGGCCAAACGATCACATACACTTATAAAATGAGGGCGACATTCCAGATTTCCTGACGTTGTTTAAGGAACTTATTTTCCCTGAGCGATAAATAGAACAGTCCATCACATTGCATGATGGTATGGAAAAACACAAAGGCCCAGGAGGATTATGTATATACGCCATTTTATAATCACAACCAAACCAGCGACAAGACAGGGTGGGATTTCAGAGACCGAGGTCAGGGTCATTGAATATTGACTTTTCAGTCTGGACCGCGAGTAAAATTAATGAGAGTCATTTGACCGCGGCTTTTTGAACATAAAGGATCTCAAAAGTCGGCCGACCAAAGTCGGATTTCCTTACCCACTTACTCTAAATTCTGTAGTAGCAAGTCATTTAAACTCGCGGCTGACGCTCTTTGCACATCAAAGGTTTCAAGAACAAGCTGAGTGGGCTGTGTTTCCAAGTTTCCAATTCTAATTTCAATAGTAGCTAGTCATAAGTAGCCATCACAATACCTTGAAGAAGAATACACTTAATATCCTATTGTTTGTTGTTGCTTGGCCTGCACAAGTACCAGTTAAGGCTTAATATCAATTAGTGGCTGCATACAATACATGAAATGGCATTCTGTTTGTTGGTCTGTTGAAGCACAAACATCGAGATGAGAAGGGGATGAATCGCTATTGATTTGTTTGAGAGAATTATGTATGTAGTATGAAGTAGGGTGAAGCGTTCATCACTACCAGTATACCCTAACTCAGAACTCAACACGGTCACCGACAATTTACATTGTGTGTATGCAATCCAGCATTATAACTGCAAACGGTGAATTAGTAGCCCCGACCATGTGGTGACTCCAGTGCATAAGCCAAGGCATCAATTGATTCATTACCTGAAAACGTGTAATTCCGCATGCTCTGGGCATGCTAATATAGTAGCCCCGCCCATGCACTGACTCTAGGCATCATTGATCCTTACATCGACAACAAAACCTTGATGGCCTCTGGTGAACTCTTGACTTTGCTACCTACGTGGGAAACCAATTAAATGGGGGGGGGGGGGGGGGGGAAATGGGTGCGGGGGATGTAGTGCAATTTGCCCTTATTTGATGCATGTATGTATGCATATATGATAATATGATTGATCAAATTTTCAAATAGTCCTAGCACATATAATATACGTTTCATCCTATTTGTCTTGTCCATTTGCTGAATAAATTGAAATTGAACTTGAAAAAACTTATATATAAAATATTGTCCCTATATGGGGGTAGGTATGTCTTATTAAGGGCTACAAGACGGGACCATTTTTAATACCATTTAAAATTTAAAGGGTCATTCTTCATTTACCAAGTAAATATGTGAAATAAAAAAAATAAAAAATTACCAATTAAAGGGTCAGTTCCTCATTTACCAATTACATGGTCCATGCCGCATTTACCATTAAAGGGCTAATCCTTCATTTACCAATTAAGTGGTCAATCTTCATTACCAATTAAAGGGTATTCTTCTTTACAAAGGGTCATTCTTCTTTACCAAAGGGTCATTCCTCATTGCCCCCCCCCCCCCCATTAAAGGGTATTCCTTCATTGCAAATTAAAGGGGCAATTCCTTCAATGCAAATTAAAGGGTCCTTCCTTCATTTACAATTAAAGGTCATTCCTTCATTTCCATTAAAGTGGGTCATTCCTTCATTTACCACCAATTAAAGGGTCATTCTCAATTTCCAATTAAGGGTTGTTCTTATTAAGGGTCATTCCTTCATTTTACCCATAAAGGGTCATTCCTTCATTTACCAATTAAAGGTCATCCCATCATTTACCAATAAGGTCCATTCGTCATTACAATTAAAGGGTCATTCTTTGTTAACAATTAAATTGGCATTCCTTCATTTAACAATTAAATGGTCATCCCTTCATTTACCAATTAAGGGCTCATATCCCTTCATTTACAATTAAAGGTCAATCTTATTTACATTAACGGGTCATTCCGTTCATTTCCAAGGGTCATTCCTTCTGCCAATTAAAGGTCATTCCTTCATTTGCCAATTAAAGGGTCATTTTCCCGCTTACCATGTAACATGGTCATTCATTTACCAATTAAATGTCATTCATTTACCAATTAAAGGGTCAATCCTTCATTACCAATTAAAGGGTTATTCCGTCATTTACCAATTAAGGGGTCATTCCTTCATTACCAATTAAAGGGTCATTCCTTCACAATTATAGGGTCATTCATTCATTCCAATTAAAGGTTTTCCTCATTTCTCAATTGAAGGGTCATTCCTTCATTTACCAATTAAAGGGTCATTCGTCATTACCAATTAAAGGGTCATTACTTCATTTAACCAATAAAGGGTCATTCCTTCATTTAACAAATTAAAGGGTCATTCCTTTGTACAAATTAAAGGGTCTTCATTTACCAATTAAAGGGTAATAATTTTCCATTTAAAGGGTCATTCACTTATTACCAATTAAAGGGTCATTCATTTATTTACAAAATTAATGGTCATTAGTTACCAATGTAATTCTATCATTTAACCAATTAAAAGGGTCTTCCTTCAGTTACCAATTAAAGGGTCATTCCTTAACTTACCAATAAAGGGTATTCATTTACCAAATAAATTAAGGGTCATTCCTTCATTTACAATTTACGGGTCATTCTTCATTACCCATTAACGGGTCATTCCTTTGTTTACAAATTAAGCGGTATTCATTTACCAATTAAAGGGTCATTCCTTCACAAATTAAAGGGTCATTCCTTCATTTGCCAATTAAAGGGGCATTCATTTATTACCAATTAAAGGTCATTCATTTTACCATCATTCATTACCAATAAAGGGTCAAGGCCTTCATTTACCAATTAAAGGGTAATTCATTCATTTACCAATAAAGGGTCATTCCTTCATACAATTATAGGGTCATTCATTCATTTACCAATTAAAGGGTTATTCTCATTTTCTCCATTGAAGGTATTCCTTCATTTACCAATTAAAGGTCATTCTTCATTCCCAATAAAAGGTCATTCACTTCATTTACAATATAAAGGGTAATTCTTCATTACCAATTAAAGGTCATTCTTTCATTTAACCATAAGGGTTTCATACTTCATTTACCAATTCAAGGGTCATTCCTTCATTACAATCTTAAAGGGGCATCCTTAATTTCCAATAAATTAAAGGTCCATTCCGGCATTTAACAATTAAGTGTCATTTCCTTCATTTACCAATTAAAGGGTCATTCCTTTGTTTACAAATTAAGCGTCATTCATTTACAATTAAAGGGTCATCCATTTTCCAATATAAGGGTCAGTCATATTTACCAATTATAAAGCGGTCATTCTATTTATTTACCAATAAGGGTCAGGTCATTCATTTATTTACCAATTAAAGGGTCATTCACTTTATTTACCAATTAAAGGGTCATCCTTCATTTACAAATTAAAGTGTTTCTTCAATTCAGTTACAAATTAAAGGGCCATGCCTGTTTACTAATTAAAGGCTTAATTAAAAAGAGTAAGTCTGCGGTTTAAGGCAACAGGCTTGGCTATGTGTAACGCCAGCGGTTTTAAAAAAAAAACGAACAAAATTTTGACACTTGAAATTTTCATATAAATACAATTTTGACCTTCATTTTACATTTTGACTTTGACAATTTGACCTCAAGGGTCTTTGACTTTGGGAAAAAAATGAGTGAAATTACTGACCAGAAATTTCAAGAGGAGAAGTATGCCAATGTTTTCCAACAAAAAACCGGATCGACTGCCAAAGAAGATGCACCAACAACCAGCATATAGCACAAAAAACGTAGGTGTTTACTGGTTAATTTATGCGCATGCGTACAGATGCTTGAGTGAATTCTATTTTTAATGCCCGGTAGCGTCGGCTAGTTCACCGGCACACATCGCTCGAATCTGAAGAAGTACAAAATACCCGGGTGGCCCTCAACCTAAATCTGTTGTCATCCGCGTGCAGAAAACGCTGAAAGGGTAGGTTTCAACACCGCTGCGCGGACCGCACGGAACCGCGAAACGGGTCACAAAACCAAACGGGTCATTTTCACACTCATCAAGTCAGCGTTTAGGGTAGCCCAATGGCGGATATCCGGCCCCCCGTAACCAAACAAATCTAACTGCGACAATAAACCTTACTTAGGTAGCACAATCCTTTGTAACTCTGATATTGTGTAGCCAATTAGAATGAATCACAGAGACAGATTCAGTGGCAGGCAAAGCAATTGGAAAGGAATTTCAGATTTTTGTGACATTTCTAGTGCCTCTTTAAGGGTATGCTTTTAGGTTTATCCGTGATAAGGGGTAGTCTGAATGATGAAAAGATATCCCTCCGTTTAGTGGTCAGATTGAAAGGTCCGCTTGAGTATGGCCAACCGGGACAGTATTACGTGGGGGATGGCCCCCCGGGACAAAGACCTTTTTCACGTAAAATATAAATAAACAGAATGTAGACGAATGTCCACAGGAACAAAAACCATTGAGGCTGCATAAACGACTTAACGGTAAAGAGTGGAATTTTTGATCCTAACATTGTCCACTATTTACGCTTGCCTGGCGATTCAACCGCCATCTTAAAATAGACAGCTTTGAAAAAAGTAAAATACTGCAGGTGGTGTCAGGCCAAGAAATATCGTAATTAAAAAATCAGTAGCCTAAGTTTTATTGCCCTCATGATTAGAAATCCACGTGCCTAAGTATTTTGGTAGTATGCTTACTGTATAATACTATGGCAAACCTTATCCCTATTTCGTCAACCCAATCTGGCCAAGCTAGCTGGTTTCCAACCAACTTCCATGGCTTTTACGTAATTATCGAGAAAAAAGTGATGAGATTCTTGTTACGTAATTAGCCTTGAGGTTCATCCGCTACGCACACACGTGTGAAGGCGATAAGCATCTTGTAACAATGGGTCAAATTATGTCTACTGAAAAATTCTATATAAAAAACACTTACAATTTCAAATCTGCATGCAAGGGTGAGAGTAGACTTCTAACTATCATTTTGTCCCCATTATCTTTCGTTAAAATTATTTGCATTTGAAAAATGGCATACTTCTGGAAACCATATGTCCGTCAAGTTATTTGATATAGGGCGCGCTGTTATTTTTGGGTTTGGCGAAGAGGTCACGGATCAAAACGAATCCCCTCTGCCAGAAGGCGAAAATTTATTATTTCACATAATCCGGTATATTGCCGGTTTGAAATGCGATACAAACAACTTCACTGACGTCGTATAACACGGTGCTTTAGTCGGGACATAGACCACCTGGTTTTGGGCCGCCAGTTTTTTTTTTTTTAACTTGGTGGAGAAATAAGGTCGAATTAAAAATTAGCCGATTTCTTCTTTGGCAGTAAAGGGATGCATTCATAAAGGAGGTGGCACCGGTATGAGCTGTAATATCACCTTAACGATGAGTAAGTTAGGAATATTCGTATTTTACCTTGTTGTCCCCAGTCAATTCATCCACTTGGCCCTTGTTTCCAAATGTTTTCAATGGTGACCCCGCAAGCTGGCAACAATCCCAGGGGATGCGGTCAAGACTCCGAATGTAGGTTATGGACGCAATATGGGATTATTTAGGGCTGTCACATGCCAATATAATTACGCATTTCAAATGTAATTCCAGACATGGTCTACCATGAAACACTCCTACAATATTAGGGAAACATGAGTACATTTTTTTTATTTCTGTAAACCAATATATGAAATATTATATTATTTCAAACAGTCTTTTATCTCTTCAAAAATTGCTATGCGCAATGATGGTCCCACGTGGCGGTTACAAACGGCAAATACAATTCTGAACATTTTCCCCTCGGAAAACAAGTTGAATATTGCAATCCGACCTCTAAAACAAACCGAAGACCTAAAATGCAATGCTGCTATCACGTATACATGTGTCTTAGTTTAACTACCATATCTAATAGTGTCATTTCGTAACCTATTGCGAAATTTAATTACAGAGATCCCCGTATCAGGTTTTTAAGATGGTCAAAATTCATAATTCTTATGGGAACGCATAGATTTTCACCAAAAAATCACGGAGTGGCCGTTTTCGTTTGTTTTTTTTTTCGAGGATCATTAAGGTATCATGAGACATGATGGAAAATTTTAATAATCGAACTGCGCATGGGTACAACATTGACCTTGTTGGATTCCAATTCATAAAAAAACCTTCTCTGAGCATGATGGCAGTCATCAAGCAAAACTTCTGTTCCCCCACCGAACGGTCCCCGGCGGTCAGTGACGTCATTAATTAGTAGCGCACTTCATTAATAGGCCTAATCAAATTTTCCTAAGCCAGGGTTTGTGTATAGTCAGCAACTATACACAGGTATGCTTACGGTAAAAAACTACCATTTGAAGCACAACAGTGCGTCTAAAAATGTTGAACGCAACCCTCCCATACAATGGCCTTAACATCTCAATCTCCAGATAGCATCAGGCGAAGCTCAGTCCTGCTCATCTGACTGACTGGCTTATCTTTTATCAACCTGACACTATTTTACGGCCCTCAAGTCATGCAAAAATAACTCGGGTACCGATGTAGAAAACAATTTTTTGCTCACTTAAACGCTTCTCTAATGAGTCCATGTTTAGCAAAGTTACGTACTTTTGGGCTGTAAGAACACATCCGGTAGTACAACCCTTAAATGTTTTAAGAAGTAGTTTTCCGGAAAAATATAAACTTAAAAGAGCATATTTGATGCACTTTTCAGAGACGATACTTTTCACCATTCACCACTCAGTCCAAACCACCGGAAATCCAAGTGGACATGTGACAGTGAAAGGTCATCATTGCGACCCCAATTTTGTAAACATGTTAAAACCCCCATGATATACTTATACTTCCCCACCAGGTAGTAACGTCGCCGCGAGCGCATTCTGTCCATGCGCATTCGTAACGTTGATCTTGGGTCAAAGTCCGGTTTGCGCATGCTAATCGCTCGCTTTGCCTGGAAGTATGTTATAGGCTTCAGGCGAAAGAAAATTGTGTAAAATACCCATACACGTTTTGTAGTGAAGCGCCACAACACACCAGTACGCGGTCAAGAGTTCTGCAGTATTACTTTGACTAGCGTGAATTAATGCGGCCCACGTACGACCGCGATCATGAGCGCTCACTTCATATAGTATGCCTCTCTACTCTCTGTTTCGACGGACTTTCCACTTTCCGATTTATTTGGGTCTTTTAATTTCAGCTGATCTCTTGCGTGACCTACCGGATGCTGTCCTTGCGCCATCAAATAAAATCCGGGAGTTTACGAGATTTTACCTTTAAATTTAGAACATTTTTTTTTAAATAATCCTCGGGAATCGGGTAAACATGTGTGCTGTACATGACGGCATTTCTCAATCTTGTAAGTATCATTGGACAGCTAAAAATTTCTGTGATAGTCACAAGCACTGTGTAATTGAGTGCGCGTACTCTGAATACGTAGTATTCTTATTTTATACCTGGTCCGAATAGGCATTTTCGTACCTTTGAGGTCCATCAATGTTAAAGTCAAGCCATAAATTGTATGTAAGACACTATTACGATTATCGGAACTGGCGAAGCATTAGTCCGAGGTGCCTGACTGACACACTCCATATTGGGTTGGTCGTGTCCAGCAGAGAAAGAAGTATATGCTATTGCATGGTCCTCACGAATTTAAAAACTGACATTTAGACTCCCTTGGGACTTACAAATCCAATACCTAATGTCACTGATTCTTATTTCGGAACGGATGTGCAGTTCATGTCAGTGTACTTACGAGGTTGTTTGGCGTCAATAACTGGTGCCAAATGAAAGAAATTGAAGGCACTAAAGTAACTAAAAATTTGCCGTTATAAAATTAAATTCACTCAAAAACGTTCAGAAACTGTTTACCTAAACCTCAAATTGCTTGAATTTTGGTCCCTATACAATCCTATTTAGGAATACCTTTAGAATACCCTACCCACACAGCGACAGCGCGACGAAGCTACACACCTTTTTACAAACTAGGCGCGTCGAACAGCGAAGTGCTTAGTTTTAGGGCATGACATCATGCTATTGACACTAGGTGTTTTATAATCGCGAGTGGTTTTCGACGGTGGCCGGTAAACCTAATTGCTGCCGCAAACTTCTACGTCTGACAGTTATACACATCGAAAATATTGCAACTGAAATTAATTACCACACCGGATCTGATTTTTTATATTGCAACGTTTTAGTAGAATTGTATTTCCTTTACAAGTATCGATTTTTGGTGAGTTCCATTGAACACATTGAAGATTTTCCCCATTGTGATCGTTTCGAGTTGTTAATAAAGCCCGTTGAGTCATTTTAATAATCAAACGACTAAAGGAAGGGTGTTTGGACCCCCCTCTACCTTTTAATAATTGGGACAAAGATGTGGGACAGCGGCGACGTGCGAGTTTTCAAGCTTTATGAAAAGTTGGCAGCGGCTACACGCGGAAAAATTAAACTTTCAAAAAGCATATTCGGCGACAGCGGACGTCTCCAGATGTTGTATGCACAGCGGCGTCCAGCGGCAACAGCGGCTCAATGAGTGTGGTTCTAGTCCGTTGAGTCATTTTGTAATCAAAAGCTAAGGAAGGGGGGGTGTGGACGCCCACCTCCTTCTCTTTAAATTGGGCGTCGGCTACAGCGCTAAGCCCAGATTTTACAGGCAACAGCGGCGACAGCGGCTAAAGCGAGAATGATTGTTGTTCTGGTCATTGATTCATTTTTATCAGAGGACTAAGGAAGGGGTTTGGCCCCCCCACCTCTACCTGTTTAGAAATTTGGACAAGCGGCGACAGGCGAAGTTCACCTTTATAAAAGAAGTTGGCAGCGGCGACAGCGCGAAATTTGAACCTTTTAAAAAGTTTGGATGCGCGACAGCGCGAAGCTCCATATTTTGTAGGCAACAGCGGCGACAGCGGCAACGCGCTAATGATTTTGTTCTAGCCGTTGATGCATTTTGTATCAAAAGACTAAGGGGGTTTGGACCCCCCCCACTCTCCTCTTTTTAAAACTGGCCCGCGGCGACGCGATAATCTCCATATTTTTAACGGCACTCGGCGACAGCGGCTAAAGCGAGAATGATTGTTGTTCTGGGCCATTGATTCATTTTTTATCATAGGACTAAGAGAGGGATTTGTACCCCCCCCCCCACCTCTACCTGTTTAGAAATTGGGCATCGGCGACAGCGCGAAGTTCAACCTTTATGAAAGTTGGCAGCGGCGACGCGCGAAATTGGACCTTCTAAAAAGTCGGATGCGGCGAGCGCGAAGCTCCAGTTTTAGTAGGCAACATCGCGAATCAGCAGGGCAACAGCAACAAAAAAAAAAGGCAACTTCGCTATGATTGTTGTTCTAGCCGTTGAGTCATTTGTATCAAAGGACTAAGAAGGGGGTTTTGGGACCCCCACCACCTCCCTGTTTAAAAATTGGCAGCGGGCGCAGCGCTAACTCCAGATTTTACAGGCACAAGCGGCGCCCGCGGCAACAGCGGGAAGGATTGTTGTTGATTCATTTTAATATATCGAGACTACCGGAGGGGGTTTTTCCCCCTACCTCTACGGTTAAAAGTCGGATTCGGCATCAGCGCGAAGCTCACTTTTTGCAGGCAAAAGCGGCGACAGCGGCAAACCGACGTTAGTATTTCTAAAACCTGGGTCATTTGATCGAGGACTAAAAAGGGGTGGGACCCCTTCCCCAACCTTTTTGTTTAAAAGTTGGACAGCGACGACAGCGCGCACTTCCATTGAACAGTTGACTGCGTCGACGGCGTGAAAGGGGACCTTTAAAGAGTGTAGGCGGTGAGCGGTGACAGCGCGAAGGTTCAGATTTTACACAAAAGGGCCCAAAAAAAAAAAAAAAAAAAAAAAAAAACAGCGGCGACAGCGGCAACAGCGCGGATTTCTAGCCCACTGGTGTCCAGGTTTTAGGGAAAAAACCCCCCCCCTTAGGACTAATTGGAGATATTATCCATTCGATTCAAAGGAAGGATAAAACACTTGGCCAGTTTTAAACGTCAGAAACCAAAGGGTAATTCCTCATATCTGTCAACGCAATAAAATTATAAGGCGCCTGTTTTGTTTAGTAACATTATATTGAGTAATTCACAAATAGCTGTCATATGCTTTATTCCCTATTCAGGTGGTATTGTGGGGCTAATCACGATATTTCATTACTTGCTTTTGGGCTTAAAGGGGGTGGCCCGATTTTTAAGTATATAAAGTTTTGATAGATCTTATGGTTCATTCCCAACCCCCCGCTATGAAGTGACTATACGGCGAATTTAATTCTTGTAAGAAAGACCATCCAAGTTCCCCTTGTTTAGAAAATATGCTCAAGGGTTTTACAAACAGGTTCAATATCACCGTTTTATCATTACATAATGGTTTACATTAAGAAGATATCTTTAAAGAACCACCCATCTTCACCTTATTGGTTAATTTTGCGTTGAAGATGACCAACTTTCCCAGAAAACAATTTAGAGGTGCATTTCATGACCTGCATAATACTTACCCTTGTAAATATTGTGTTATTTGTGTGTTAAAGAACTATTCAACGTCACCCTTGCTTTTTTTGGAAAACCATTACAGAATGATTGGCAGCGGCGTCGGCGACAGCGCGAAATTTAAAAAAAAAATCGGATGCGCGAACAGCGCTACTCCATATTTTTGTGGCAACAACTGAGAAGGGGCCCCATAATTTGATCTTTGTTTTTTCTAAAAGGGGACAATAATGGAGTTTTTTTGCGATGCTAGTAAGTTATGTTAAGAAAATATTTTAATTAAAAATTGCGGGTGGAAGAAAGATTCATCTGCGATGCGGGTAAAGAATGGTTAGAAGACATTTTAATTACGGGGTTAAGAATGACTCAACTTCACCCTTATTGTTTTGGAAACACGTTTTCAAGAATGGTGCAACTGATAAGGAACAATAAATAAATCTTGTTTTAAAGGATAATAATTGATTTTTTTGTAAGGATCATATTTGAGTGATTGTATTTGTTGTCTAACAAGAACGAGTCCCAAAATTCTAACACGTTTTAGAATGATTCATGTTAAAAGTATCATTTGAAATGTTAGGAATGATTCAACTTAGAAGGATCATTAAATTGAATCTTTGTTTTACCTTCACCCCTTGTGCGTTTTATTTCAGTCTGGTTATGTCAATTGCGATGCCGGTAAATTAGTTAGAAACATTTTATTGAGGTAAAGAACGATTCAACTTCACCCGTGCTTGCTGTTTAGAAAACATGCTCCAATGTTTAAAAACATGTGTAATATTTTGCTTTGTGTTTTACATATGATGTATTATTAAGAAGGTTACTTTAAAGAACGGCCCATCTTAACCTTGTAACTTTTATTTGCAGGTTAAAGAACGATTCAACTTCACCCATCTGCACCCTTGTTTAAAAACATGCTCAATGTTTACAAAACGTGTTCAATATCTATACAGTGTGTGATTTAAATATTGTTTTAGATTAAGAAGGAACTTTAAAAAACGACCCCATCTTTGCCCTTGTAAACAGTTTACTTACGGGTTAACAGAAACTTCACCCTTGGTGTTTTGGAAACCTTACCTTGTGCCTTTTATCAGTCTGGTTATGTCATTTGCGATGCCAGTAAATTATTTTTTAGAACGACCAATCAATCGCAATTTGTAAAAATGGTATTTGCAGGTCAATACTATACAGGTGTGTTGATAATAATGTTTTTTTAAAATAGTATCTTTAAAGAACGACAAATTTGCCCCTTTGTTAAACACAATTATTTAATTCAGGGTTAAAGAACTTCATCCGTGTTGTTTTGGAAACACGTTAAGACTGGATTCTTGTTAAACAAGAAATAAAAGGAACTTCACCCTTGCTTGTTTTGGAAAACACGTTAAGAATGATTCAATTTAGAAGGATCATTTAATTGAATCTTGAAGAAACGACCCATCTCACCTTTATCGGTTTTAGGAATGAAACATGCAATTGCGATGCCAGTAATTATGGTTTAGAAACATTTTAATTGCGGTTTAAAGAACGACTTTAAAAACTCCACCCTTATTTGCTATGTGTAGAAAAATGTCAATGTTAAAAGATGTTAATATTTGCAGTGGTTTTTTTGTGTTTCATACGGTTTATATTACGAAGGATATCTTTAAAGAACGACCCATATCTTTTATTTGCGGGTAAAGAAGGATTCACTTCACCTGCTTGTTTTGGAAACAGTTAAGAATGATTCTACTTAGAAGGATCTTTAATTGAATCTTTGATTTTACCTCACCTTGTTGTGTTTTAGTCATGATTGAGTATTTGTTTTCTAAAGAACGGGTCCAAATATTCTAAATTTGACTAGAAAAACTGAGAACTTTGTTATAAAGGAGGGTAATAATGGAGTTAACCGATGCGAGTAAATTATGTTTGGAAAAATATTTGAATTGCGGGTTGAGTGGAAAGAAGATTTCAAACGCGATGCGAGGGTAAAATTATGTTTAGAAACATTTTAAATTTGGGTTTTATAGAGATTTCAAAATCACCCCTTGATTGTTTGGAAACACGTTAGGATTGATTCAACTTAGAAGGATCATTAAATAGAAATTTTTGTTCCCAAATATTCTAAATTTTGACTAGAAATAAAAACCTGGTATTTTGTCAAGAAAGAAGAGTGTAGAAAACAACATTAATTGCGTTTACAAAACATGTGTAAATAAGAATTGTGTTTAAAAAACGACCCACCTTTGGGTATGGTATAGGAAAAACATGTCAATGCGATGTGAGTAAACTTGTTATAGAAAACATTTTCATTGCGGACATTTTAATGGGGGTTAAAAAAACGATTCAACTTCATCCTGCTTGTTTTGGAAACGTTGAAAGTGGTTCGACTTAGAAGGATCATTAAATTGAATCTTTGTTTTCTAAGAAGATATAATGGAGTTTTGTAAGGAACATAATTGCGATGCGAGTAAATTATGTTTAGAAAATATTGTAAAGCGTGGTGAGGAACGATTCAATTCAACTTTGCTTGCTGGTTTAGAAAACTGCTACAAGGTGTAAAAGAACATGTTCAATATTGCAGTTTGTGTTTAATATGGGTTTATGTTAAGAAGGATATTTAAGTACCACCACTTTCACCCTTTGTTGGTTTTTAGAAACACGCCAATTTGCGATTGGAGTAAAATGTTTAGAAAACATTTTCATTGCGGGTTGCGGACATTTAATTGCGGGTTAAGACCGATTCAAACTTGTTTGTTTGGAAACAGGTGTAACTTAATATTGGTTCTATTAGAAAAGGATCATAAAATTGACTCTTTGTTTCTAAAGAAGGGATTATAATGGAGTCTTTGTAAGGATCATATCTTGAGTATTTGTGTTCTAAAGACAATTTCCAATGCCAGAAAAGAAAAACATGTAGTCTTGTCAGAAGGTGTAGAAAACAGTAACTTTACATTTTGAAGCAAAACTGGACATAGAGTAATTGAACGGCCACTTGGAGTCCGCCGGTGAGTTCTCAAAGGTGAAACGAGAGATTTTGAGGCACCCAAATATTGTGTTTCTTAAGTAGTAATTTCATATAGACTAGCCACTCCATAGATTTCGCCTTGTATTTGGTTACAGAAAAACCTTAAAAGAGGGGAAAACAGTGATTCTGATTTGACTTGTATTTCAATATAAAACTAGGCTGAATGTCGTATTTGCTCCTATACGAAAATTAGAAATTTCAAGTTTTTGTACCAAAGAAACATTTCTCAGCTTAATCCTTTTGATGGGGTTATTTTTGATAGAAGCTTTATATCAGGGGAAAAAACAGTACTTTTGATTGTTTAGGGACACCTGATTGTGAACTCTCTCGTTGCACACATTTTTAAAGAACGACATCTTCACTCTTGGTTGGTTTTAGAAAAATGTCCAATCGAGTGCGAGTAGAAAACTTTTTCAATGCGGACATTTAATTGCGGGTAAAGAACGATTCAACTTCCTATGCTTGTTTTAAGCCTCGTCCCCAGAACTCAGATTTTACCGGAGGTTATCAAATGTTGTCAAAATTTTGGCTTCAAAAGAAAAGAAAGCTATGTTTCATGTACCCTGTGAAATATTAGGGAGCTAAAGGATCTTTAGTTTGGAGTTATGGTGAAATATATATCAAATCGGGCAATCTTCACCCTTGGTTGTTGAGAAAATGTTATTTAGAAAAAATGTTAAATGATAAGAGTAGTGTTGTTGTCAATTGCGTTAGAAGGATTAAATGATATAGAATTGATTTTATTGTTACAGTCATGATAAAGAGTTTGTTTCGGTTATTGTGTTAGAAAAAAAAAATGATTAACATCTAGTAAGAGTATGTTAAATGATTAGAGTTTGTGTTCGTTTTATTGCGTAAGAAGGATAAATGATTAAAATAATTAAAAGTATGCAAAAAATTTAAAACTAGCTCAAATAACAACATTTAAAAAAAAAAAAAAAAAATGATAAGAGTTTGTGTTCGTTTATTGTGTTAAGATTAAAATCATCAAAATATCAACCCGATTTGTTCAGAAACAGTAGGTAATACGGCGATTAGGGGAAATGTTGGAAAACATTAAATGTTTGGAAAACATTTTACTTGTGGGAAACAATTGGGGGATATGAAATTAGAAGACTCATTTTCCACCCTTGTTTCCGATACCGAAAGTTCAAAAAGATGCGAAAAACCACAATGAAATCAGCGGCTTGGTTAAAACTTGAAAATAATTCCTACGTGATTAATGGTCGCCGAACTTGCAGGTCTGCGTGATGAACTTGAAAATGCTTTAAAATTTGACTATAGAAAATCTCGCAAGATCATATTTTAATCGGCCACCTTGATGAAGGATACATTAACAGAATACAAAAGTACGATTACGATTAAAAAGGCGTCCCATGCCCCCGTATTAAAAGCTATTAAAAATAGCTATAGCTTGGGCGGTCGAAGCGATGAGTAAAAACCAACATCTTTCGCATTCGAAAGCTGTGTTGATCACTTCAGCTAGGCAGCCAATAATAATGACCAAAAACATATGCAGTCTGCGCTGTCGCCGGTGTCGCCGTTGCACAGGCAACAGCCACCGGCTTCACACTCGGTAAAGAGAAACGCGATGTCATACTAACGTAATGCAAAGGTAACAAAATCCCACTTTATTTTTTTTTAATAAAACAACCCTGGAAAGCCAAAATTAAACTGAAATAATACAAATCAAGCTCAATCTAATTAATAACCGAACGTTCATGGGTTAAAGCAAACACAACTTACTGGAAAAAAACAACGGGGAAAAGGCACAATAAAACCAAAATCGTTTAAAACTAACAATCTAAATTTAAAATTTAACTATTTCCCTCAGGGCCACAAGAACAAAAAATGTAAAATTCTGAAAGTTCTGGTGGGGTGTTTGGCGCTGTCGCCGCTGTCGCCGGTGCCCGTGTAAAACCATAACTTCACACTCGATGTACCGCATAACAATAATCCTACTTATTTTAAAAAAAAAAAAACCAGGGGAAATAACAAAATAGCCCAAATAGTGTAACATCAAGCTGCAAAATAGTACAAAGCAAGCCCAATCTAAATTAAAAATAGAACGTTCTGGTGTAAAAAACTAAACTCCCAACGGAGTTTAAAAACAACGGAAAAAGCAAAAATTAGCCACACAAATATCGGGAAAGGCAAAAATTAGCCACAATTAGTAGAAAAAGTTAAAATAGAACAAAATCAAGCTAAAATAATAGAACAAATCAGATCAATCTAAATAAACTCGAACGTTCGTGTTTTTTAAAAAACAACTTTTTTTGAAGAAAAACACAACGGGAAATGCCAAAATAGTTAAAAAACAAACTAAAATCTAAACTCAAAGTTCATTAGTTTTCTTTCATGTTCATATTTAAATTGAAAATCAACTATTATTGTTTCTTATGCGACAACGATACAACCCAGGCACAGCTTCGCGTTGTCGACGGGCCGGGGTTTTTAAAAAGGTTGCTTAATTAAGCTTATTATTTTATTTTTAAAAAGGTTTGGCTTCCGCGGCGGATAAATGTGGTAGGGTATTTAAAGAGTTTGCATTATTTATTATGATAAGAACACCACGGAGTCGGAATATCCAATAGGAGGTCGGTAAGAGAAGTATTTTAAAACTTTTTTCCGACAGGTTTTCCGTCGGAAAAACCTGTCGGAAATCTATGTACTCTTGTTCTTAGCCCCGGGCTTCGCCCGGGCTAAGAAGGTCGAGCTAGCGAAGCATATGTTATCTGCAGATTGAGTTTCTCGATCAATCTCGGACTTGGTCTCTTTCTCGATCAACATGCACACCAGCCGACGTGTAATGAAAGCACTTCTGAAATGTTCTATTGCAATTCCCTGCTAGAATGAGTGAACTCAATTCCCTGTCGACTATTAATATATGTATAATAAACGAATCTTGCCGTGTTTTCATGGCTGCTACATGCTAGTCGAATTCGACAACAGCCTTTCCCATGGCTCTGGTACATCCCTTCAAATTTCGCAAGTCCGTTCCCTATACACTTTCTTACCCCGTTTGAATAATGACATCCTTAAACAATATCAAGCAGCGTTCATGTCTCTGCTCGAAACCTGTCGATACTTCGATAAAACCCTGTTAAAAGGAACTCAAACTTTCACATGCACACCATCCGACGTGGGACGTGGAAAAGAAATCATCTTCTAAATATTCCATTGAAATCCTCCTTATCTGTTAGCACCACCCACTGACTTGAGTGGCCGCAGGGCATAACACATATTTTGTGGCTGTTTGGATGAACTCTTTGTTTACATACTAATATTGAAAAGGTGGATCAAAAGAAAGGGGATCAACATATTGTTGTACACGTATAACCTGGTTATTCTGATTTTTGCAAAAAAATGAATGGTGGATAGGCGGGTATCGGTACTACAACTTCAGATTCTTGTTTTCTTTTTCAGTTATGGATGCCCAGGATCTGTAATTTTCTTTGGCAGGGGTCCCAAAACCCCTACCATTTTCAGACACGCTCACAAAGCCTGCTTATTCTGTGATAACCTTTTAAGGATTACTTATGACCCCCACCCACCCCCCCCACACACCAACACAACCACACAAAACAGTCGTCATAAGCATTGAATTCCCAGGACACTGTAATACCCCGAAAGAGCGGGGCTTGGGTTGCGCCAGTGGTGGCCGCCAGTTGTCGGCGCCAGTGGCAGGGGGAAATTGCCAACCAACATTTTTTCTTGCCTTCCCAGTTCCCCCCCCCCCCCCCCCGCCCCCCCCTTTAGCCAGAAAAATTTGTAAAAAAAATCGGGGCTATTTTATATCAAATCACAATTTTGGCAAATTTTAAGCGAATTTGACCAACATTGGTTTAAAATCTCAAATCAAAAAAAAAAAAAGGTTGATGTTTAAATCAAAAAATATCACTTTTGTGCACAAAAAATGTGGCTCCCGGTGCAAGTTGTTAAAGTCCCCCCCCCCCCCCCCCATCGCGTAGGGCAGGCCTGCGTAGCGCGGCCTGCGTATCGCGGGCAATCACAGGTAGGGTCCAGCCACGATTCATCTGCCCTTAACAGTGGTGGCATTTTTAATTTGTCCATAGGCCACCCTGTTTATAAATCAAAGGGTCCGTAAAAGACACAATATAAAACCTGGTCTACTGCATTATCATGCATGTCCAGGGGCCCGCCTTTTCTGCAGGCGGGATCCAGGAGCTTCTAGGGCCAGGGAGTACGAAAGCTTATGGGTTTTAGCATGTTTGATTGTCTTCTTGAAAATACTTTCATCCAGATCCAGATCCAAATGTGCGGCCCGATTTCCAAACTTGGGGCTTGGAAAACTAATTATTTGTCCCTCCTCAAATTAGCCTACTAAGGCCTATTAGGGCCCGAAGAACCGAAATTTGAGAACTTTTTTTCAGGCTTGGAAACTTCATTTTGAGAAATTTGCAGGCTCTACTGTAAACATTTGTGGCGTTTTAGGAGCTACTGGAGCTGAGAGGCGTGAACTTGGTCCAGTCGGCCGTAAACAGGCTGGGGAGGGGGGGGCGGGGCAGGGGGAGGTTTTGGTTGCCCCCCGGACTACTTTGGGCCGGGAAAAAAATTGCAAAAAAATCATGCTAAATCAGCCGTTTTTTAGCCCTCTGACCGGGAAAAATTGGCCTTTGCACCCCCCTGAGAGGGGAAATTTCCCAAGACTGGGAAAATTTGCCCCCTCAGAGCGGGCAGGCCGTTACGCCAATGACTTGGTCTAAGGGCCGCAGATACCCGTACACCACTATAGGCCTATGTCAGCCCCCCTGGCGTGAGATTGGTCTGGTTAGGCCTACCCAAACCAGATCCATATATCATCTGAACTAGATGTCGCTGGGCACGTCCACTAATTTGTTTTTGTGATAGATACAACCGTTACGTGGTTTCGCCGATTCCGATTCCCATGACTATTTCTGTCGTGTTCAGCTGTGCTATAACCATGGTGACACCAAATATAAAGCTATAAGGAATATATTAAATTGTTCCACTGCTTTGAAATTCCATTTAAATTAAACAAATGTACTAGCAGAGAGGCAGCAGCAAAAACATAACAACAGCCTAGTAGCAGTTTATAAGCAGTACTTCTTCTTATCGATCCAAACTAAAGCATTGGGCAGACCAAACGATTGTTTGTTTACATGGTCTGTGCTGCAGTGTCATGATCTGCTTCCAAATATCCCAAATTCTGCCGGAACACTAAGATCAGCCGGTTAGGTTCTCAATGGTTTAAACATCGCATCAAGGCCCATGGGGAGTCAGCCCAGGTGGAAGATTAGATGCTTACCAGGGTTCAATACCAATAGCAAGGCTTTCTTTCCAAAACGCATATCTCTTAAACTCCTTAGAGATGTTTCATAAACTCTGTCTGTATTTAAGGCGGTTCGGTTAGGGGGGCAACTGGTCTCTGTCCAGATATTGCTTCCACATTAGATACTTGGCATGGGCGATCTTGGGTGCTCGCTATACACTACGACGGCTGTCTGGTGGTGCAATTCCTGCTCGATGTATACGCTGTCCGCTGGTGTTGGGTGAAGACATCCTGTGTCGTGATAAGCCGGGCGAAGGCATTTAATGCTGAATCAAGCTTCTTGGAATGGGTTGATCTTTGCAGGATAGATTTCGGCGCTTTCGACTTCCTTTGGCATCAGAAAGAGGCCAGACAAACAAGTTCCCCTGAGAACTATATCTGCTCAGGACCATGTCCAAGCAACAGCAATGTAGTGTCACAAGCGAGGCGTGGAGAAGTCACACATCGTTCAGCTCCGATTCTCAGTCGAGTTGGTAAGACGTTATTAGTCATCACCATGATGAGTGTGGCAACTCGCATTCCAGTGTTAGTAGTAGCACGTCTCTGGAACTCTCACATTGATCCCAGATGGATTCGCACGCATGTCTGGTTTTTATATTTGCTGTCGTTATAAGGCCTTTACCTGATCAATTATGCCCTTAACCCGTTATCTATTCTTTGATGATCGGTGTACTCAAAAGAATGTTTCAAATGTTCCACAATTCAGTCGCTGCTGTAAGTACCCATTAGACTAGCAATTCCATCTTCATTAACATTAAGATTATCTCAATTACCGTCACAAACACATCACTCAGGCGGATGGAACATCGGGATCCGGGAGCTGGATTTGCTTTCCCATGCATTTTCTAATTCCAAAAAGTTTACACAAAAGCCTCCATAGACGACCACGGAATAAGGCGTGAAATTAATGTAGCGTAAAGAGTCAACTGAGTGCCCTATTCTTTACCATTTTACAGCCGGACTATGAGTACGACGGACTATAATTGCTTCTAAAACAAACACCTGTGTAAAAGGAGATATCGTCTGCCAGACTCATAGTCCAGTATATACCACAACGGGATAAAGTGAAACTAAGTTGTATAAGACTAACTTGGAATCCGGATGCACTATTCTTTACCGTTTAGGGATATGCGTTCCGGCGAACTACAAACATGTCTACACCGTGACTACATATCACAGTAAAATGAACATCATGTACCGGCGAAGAGAAGCGGGAAAGAGTGTGAGAGACGGCAAAAAATACAAAATCATCTGATCGGTTCAGTGAGTATATATAGCTGTGCTCATGTTTCCTTCCAACACTCAAGTCGTTGATTGAAACCTGGTGAGTTTCCAAAGTACTTGGGGCTCGTTTTCAAAAACAAAAAAAAGTGTTTATGAACTGTTTAGTTAAATTAAATTGATTTAATATTCAAAAATCCTTTGTTATTTCACCTCATTTGCATAAAATTAATATCTTTTTGACGGAATAAAACTGCAACAAAAGATGCCTTAAGGGAAACTAATTCGCCTCACGCCACGTTCGTGCTATTAAACCCTAAGATATTTATGATATAGAATAAGAATTATTTATCAATTGTTTAATAAAAATCATCATCCTCATCATCTTCATTATCCTCATCATCCTCATCCTCATCATCCTCATCATCCTCCCACCAATCATCATCATCATCATCTCATCAATCCTCTCCTCCTCATCATCATCTCCCCCATCTCATCATCATCATCAATCACCGCTCATCCTCATCATCATCAATCATCATCCTCCTCATCCTCATCCTCATCAGCATCCTCATCATCTCCTCATCATCATCCCATCCTCATCATCATCCTCTCATCCTACATCCTCATCATCATCCTCATCAATCCTCATCACCCCCTCATCATCCTCATCATCCAGCTCTCATCCTCATCATCCTCATCATCCCATCATCTCATCATCATCCTCATCAATTCCTCATCATCATCCTCATCCATCATCCACCTCATCATCCCATCATCCTCAATCAATCCTCAATCATCATCCTCATCATCCTCAGCATCCTCATCATCTCATCATCCTCATCATCCATCCTCATCATCCCATCATCAATCATCATCCTCAAGCCATCCTCATCATCCTCATATCCTCATCCTCATCATCCTCATCATCATCCCCATCTGCATCCTCATCATCATCCGCATCCTCCTTCCTCCTCCTCATCATCATCCTCATCATCAGCATCATTCATCATCATTCATAATCATCAGCAGCCATCATCATCACCAAACTAAAACTTTGTTTCCAAAGTATTTTGGGCCTTATCACTTACAACAAGACCTATTTGGGGTTACACAAACTCAAATGTGGAGCTCAGCTCGCGGAATGATGATATTCTACTTTGAAATTAGCAAATATCGCTTTCTAATGCTTAAAGTTCTATTGCCCAACAGCAGGCTAATAATGTAGGTGGACCACACTCCAATTATCCTGGTCACCACCGCCTGACTTATAATAGAGCGGGAGACTGACCCGTCGGGCCCAACACTAACTATCGTTTCATGCCCCACTGAAGAATGTTTGACACATTTTTAGGCCATGGTACATATACAATGTTGGCCTTTTAAATTAAAATATTCGTGCTCCGACTTGGGGATTACTTATTTTCCCTTCACTAAAATTAAACAATCTTATTTTAAGCAGGAAAAGCTTTGTCCCCACAATGGAAAGGGGGGCACATTATTTAGAAAAATGAAAATACAAGGTCACTAAATTTATTTTTCTAGAAATCAAGTGACCAATGGATATATAACCTCAACATGCTCAAAAGCGAACAATGGGGCTAACGATACTCAATAATCGGTCCGGAACACACTTCACATTCTTTATTACACCAAAATCTGGGTCCATTGTATTGTGGGCCTGCAGTTGAACAGTTTCCGAATGATATATTCTTGCTGCATTGGCGCGACTTATTCTTTCCTCGATCGCGATAAAAGAAATCATTGAGATTCTACTGTGTGTTTCACAGTACTTTGACCATTGATTAATATATTTTTTTTTTTTTTCGAAAAGGATGTGAAAGGGACAAAATTCTGAAAGAAAAGCCCGTGGCAAGGCTGACTAATTTGTGGCTAACCTAATCCGCAGTTATGTGTACTTTAAAACATGAAAAACCCTATTTCTATTCAATTTCTCAATAAAGGCAATGGTAATTTTTCAGGAACCTAACATTTTTAAAATATGAGCGAGGTGAGTATATCGCCCTTTAAGTTATGAACAATACTAGAGCTCAATACTGCGAATCATGAACACCTGATATACTTGGAAATCTTTTCAACCATTGTGCAGTAACAATGACCCTGCAACCTTGTTGCGAACGATCTGAAGTGTTTTCAGGTTGATTGTTGAATATCTTACATTACCCCCTATTGTTCGCTGCGTTTACGTGTACATATTGGTCACTTACATTCTGGCGTAATGATTGGACACTTTATTCATTTTTTTAAATAATGTGCACAGCGTTTCATTGGGGATACAGCTTGCTGGTTACATAATATTTTAAAATTTTAGTGAAGGAAGTACGTGATCCCCACGCTGTAGCACGAAAAGATCGGTTAAAAAAAAAAATCGTCGAACGTATCATGGCCTATTTGTCAGTTGTAATGGACCAGCATTACCATGATATTCAGTGCAAGGTACGTTCGACTCTCAGATTAATGGTGTCACTACTTTTTCAATAGGGGCCCAATAGGGCTTAACAGGGGGTCAAACTTTGAACAGTGCTCAACATGTTTGACAATAAAGGTTGGTCCTGTCAATGGGTAAATACAGTAATAACCCCACAATTTGTAAACGTGGAATGACCCTTTAAATTGGTAAATTAATGAAGGGAATGACTAAATTGGTAAATATAGAATGGTCCTTTAAACGGTAAATGAAGGAATGGCACCTTTATTGGTAAATGAATGGAATAGTCCTTTAATTTGTAAGTGGATAGTCTTTTAATTTGCCCTTTCAAAGGTAAATAAAACGAATGGCCCTTTAAAATGTAAATGAAATGGCCCTTTAGTTCGTAAATGAAAGTTCCTTTAATTTTGTTAAATTGAAGGATCCCTGAATATAATGAAGGAAACCCGTTAATAAATGAAGGAATAGCCCTTGAATGAAATGAGGAATAACCCTTTATAATTGGGGTAAATGAAGGAATAACTATTTAACACTTGTAAATGATGGAATGTCCTTTAATTGGTTTAAAGCATATAGTCCTTTAAATTTTGTAAACGATTGATGCCTGTTTAATTGGCAAATAAATGAAGAGGACGACCAATTGGTAAATGACGGAATGGTCGCTTTACAGGGTACATGATGGAATACAGCCCGTTGTGTTGAAATGATGATTAGGAATAACCCTTTATTTGTAACTGAATGGAATAGACTCGTTACTTTGTATAATGGATTGGTAAAAAATGATTAGAAACCTTGGTGTCGTGCTTGATCAGACAATGTCCTATGACGAACATGTAAAGGTCATCATTAATTCTGTTAACTTCCACCTTCGCAATATTTACCGGATCCGCCGCCTTTATCACATTGGAGCGTTTGTCATCATCTCGTCCGCTCAATGATTTTATCTCGCATTGACTATGCCAATTTCACTTTTGTATGAAATGCCGGCCAGAGATCGGAGTAAACTTCAGATTTTGCAGAATAGAGCAGCCAGTCTGGGTTCATATCTGATATGAAATGCGCACCAGCCACACCACCCTTAAAGAGCTCATTGGCTACCAATTAATGAGCGCGTTGTCTTTAACTTTAAGCTTATGCTTCTTACTTACAAGAGGGCATTTCCGGACAATTGCCATCTTACTTGTCCGAAAACCTTTCTTTGTATATTCCTGCGCCAGGATGCGATCTGCAGATATATGACAAGACGCTCCTCACTGTTTTTCCCGCACAAAACGGTCAGTGGGTGACATGGCTTTCTCATTCAGCAATGCGGGGCCCCTAGTCCTATGGACTCTTTGCCTATCTCTGTTCGCCACTCCAAGTCCATTGTTTACATTTTAAGAAAGCTCTAAATTTCATCTATTTCCTAAGAGTTTATCGTGTGCTTACATTAGTTTTTTTTTATTGCCTCACCTGATATTTAATTTGCCGCTGTTTTCTTTTTATTTTATAGTGTTGTGTTAAGGTACTTATCTCATGTTCATCTTTTACAGTACCCTGTTGTATTACATGTTTTAGGCTAAATAGTATTACTCTCTATTTTGGCAAGCGCTTTTGACCTTGTTTTGAAATGCCGTTTTGTATTGTATTGTCTCAACGGCCCTTTAAAAGTTAATGAAGATATGGCCCCACCCATATCATATCCACCCACGGACTAACGCATGCATGGATGATTTGGGATTACATTGTAGTAACTGGCTTCTTCAGTAGAGGCTTTCCCCCGCCGACAATATACCTAAGTTGGGCTACTCCAGCCATCTAGAAAAAAAAAATATGGCCAAATGTTGACCTTTTTGTGCTATGTTGACATTTCGTGTGTTTCCCCAGGATCTGTCAGGCCCAGGGGAGGACCCAGGGGACTGAATTACGTGGTTAGTAGGAGGTTGTGCCTTGCTACAATCTAGCTCATCTAGAAAAAAATATGGCCAAATGTTGACTTTTTTGCGCAATATTAACCTATTTTTACATTTTCCCACCCGGCCGTGTCAGACCCAGGGGAAGACACTGGGGGAGTGAATTATATGGTTTAAAGGGGCTTGTGCCTTCCTGCAATATGCATACGTTTGGCTACACTAGCTCATCTAGAAAAAAAAGATGTTGCCGCCAAATGTTGACGTTTTTGCGAAATGTTGACATTTTCTTCAATGTTTCCCCACTCCTGTCAAACCCAGGGGAGGACCCTGGGGGAAAAGTATATGGTTAGTAGGAGCTTGTGCCCTCCTACAACGCACCCAAGTTTGGCTACTCTAGCTCATCTAGAAAAAAAAGGATATAGCCAAATGTTGACCTTTTCTACAGGTGTGGACACACAGACATCCATCCATACATCCTTCCAGACAGACATTGCCATTTCATAAGCCAGATTTTGCTGCGCAATCCGTCCAAAAGCATAAGCCGGATTTTGCTGCTCAATCCGTCCAAAAATCAGAAATTTTCGTCAAGATTTCGCTTTTACGTGCTGGGTTAAACAAATTACAATGTCTAAATTTGGCACTAACGGAAGTCGTCTGAGAATATTCAGTTTTAAAAATCGAAGAACCATAGCCATTTTTTGCTGATTATGTGCACACATACATGTATAAGTAAATTATTACTAACAATAAAAATTAAAAAAAAAATAAAAAAAAAAAAATTCATTGTGGACGTTGCTAAACCGTTACTGTACAAACTCTATGGGAAAATGACGTGTATTTTGCAACACCCGTAAAAAATACAGGATTGTCTAAAAGTGCAAGTTTTGTGTTAAATATGTAATTTGGTTCTTCTAGAATAGATATCAACATAAATAAGTTTTCAAAAGTTTGATGTCTTTTGCCCAATTTTCGCGTGTTTTGAAAACAATGTTTTGCCCCTAATTTGTAGCCCAAATAATAATAGTAGAGTAAAGATAGCAAATGACCCCAAAAAATTGCAACAGAAGGTTTTGGGGCATTTTCTGGTAGTTTAAGGTCATTTTAACAATATATCAAAAGTTGCACAAAATCGAAGTCCCAGAAAGTGTTCAAACTATGACATAAACAAATGGCCGCCATCCGCCATTTTGAGTGAAACATAAATCCTCATATCCTGGCAATAGAGGGCTAATTAAATGAACCAAACAGATGTCGTTCTTACTACTTCTAGCAATAACAAATCCATTAAAATATGTTTTATGAGTTAGATAAGTCATCTTGACCTCTAATCCAATATGGCCGCCATCCGCCAAGTTGGAAAGCACAAATTCTTGTATCTCCCTGGACCCGATTGGGCGAAACTGACAAATAAGATGTCAATTCCTACTAACTTTAAGCATAACAAATCCATTAAAATGGGTTTCATGAATTTCAGATATCATCTGACCTCTTAATCCGACTATGGCACCATCGCATGTTAAAAGGCTGACTCAGAGAACTTTTTCAGTCAGGTGTCGGTTAAAATTGGTTTGTCAAATTTTCTCTTTTTTTGCATATACTAAGGGCGTGTCCATATACTATCACTGTTTGAAATAACTCATATAGAAAATCACAACCCCTGTTATAAAATTCCGATATCCGAATTTCGTTACATAACATGTTCCTAAGGCACTGATCACTGTACCTGATGTTGTACTGCTGAAAACGAAAAATCCGATACACCTCTAACTTGGAATTAATCAATTTTTAGGTGATTTTCTTTAGTTCTAAATGACTATTTTTAATTACAACATGAAAAATTAAATTTAACAGTCGTCTGAGTCATCCTTTAAAAGTACATATCTCTAGTAGGCCTATCACATGGGCCAAAATGACTAATCTGGTGTTATATTTTATTAATTGTAGCATATAAGAAATACATTAAGATGGTTGTTGTAAAGTTTTGAGAGCACCTTTCACGTACTCGAACTGGCCAATGTCACCAGTAGTTATCTTTTTTGACACTACATTTATTTCGAGTTTTCTATCCACAATCATACATCGGTAAAACAGATTTTTATTTTGTTCTTGCTGAATTTTGTGTTTGTCTTATGAACCTTCACAGGTGGTATACATTTCATTCAAAATTCTGCTGTACTCTGAAGTGTTTTCTTATAGTGTTGGGTCCCATGGACCACCCCAGACTCAGTGGCGCCACCAACCTCTTTTTCGGGGGGGGGGCAAAGTGAATTGTTTTTGGGAAAAAGTGAAATTCGGGGGGGGGCCAAAATAATCAAAATTTGGAGATTTTTTTTATTTTTTTTATTGCTTTATTTGATTGGGAAATGTTGTGTTTTTTGCCCCAATCGCTGAATTTTGCCAAAAATAATCCCTTTCATTTTTTCTTTCGCGGTGGGGGGGGGGGCAAACTGGGGGAGCAAGAAAAAAATAAAAAGATTTTTAGGGCGGAAAATTCCCCCCTTGTGGTTTTCAGTGTTAAGAATAAGATTTTTGTATCACAGACCCTATTTAGGTAAATTTCCCAAAACTGGTGCATTTTGGGATCGACTAAACACCATCTGGCTACCATCCGACCAAGTTAAAAATTCACCCGATTGTGTTCGCTGATACAGTGCATTAATGATATTCTTTCGTTCAAATGCAAATTAACTCATGGTGTTTACCGTTGAGATATCTGGACAATAATATGGGGGCTACGCAATCTTGGTTCACAGATAAGACTGATGCGCCAATTGGATTTTGAATTTGAACTTTGGAGATCATTTGGAGATACTGTGTATCCGCAATGATATCATTTTATTTTAATTCTGTTTTTAAAATTATTGTTTCTTTAACTAACCTGATTCTTATTAATAAGTCATGATTTTAACGCTGATTAAAGAAAAAATCAACGGACATAAGATCCATGGAAATGGCGCTTCATGTTTGTAATGCTAGATTTTGCACGTACAAATAGCTACCTCCAATTAATTAACAAACACACAAAAGATATAAGGCAAGGAACTTGTTTGCCATGTTTTTAGGAGTAGAGTATTGCAGTAATCTGTATGCAATTTTGGTTCATTTTGGATGGGCAGGATTTTACAGAATGAAACAAACTTAAAGGACTATAAGTTTCTTTTTGGTGTCAGGTGGTCTGGGAGTTTCAGTCTATATTTTTGTAAGCTATTGGTTGATTGCTATGATGTTTGCCACCATCGGCTGTAGTAGAGTATCCTATACGAACACCCACACCCTACAACAATCAAGTCATGCTTTCTCTGATCTTAAGGAAAATGATTTTGCATAATATCAAGATCAAATGACGTCTTCAAATTTCCCCCAGTTTCCCAGTTGGAAGTTTATTTTTGTATTATTTTTTTTTGTCACACATGTCGGGAGTGCGAGTCCCGTGACATGCAGCTTTCACTACTATTAACCATCAGCAAGAATGACTTATTACTAGGGGAGCCCGGACCACCCTTTGCACCCCCCCCCCCCCCAACTAAACAAAACCAACCTTTTAGGTTCCTTTTATGAACCAAAACAATAACAGGATATTCCAAAATTTAAAAGTGGCCCAAGGGGTTTATCCCAAGATGGCCGCCAAAATATGGGTTTTTTCACTAAATGAATTAAACAATATTAAAAAATATATTGTCCAAAAATTTTCACGAGATCAACATTTTTAGATCACAATTACACCTACTGTGTCAAATATTTCATTCCATCACATGTCTTAATTCAAATGGCGTCAAAATGGCCGCCAGAATAGCGTTCTTTCACTAAAACTATTAAAACAATTATTAAGAACTTAATTGTCAAGACGTCCAATGAGATGAAAGTCGCTCAGTTGATAATGAATACATCTGTACCAAAATAATTGTCATTCACATATTTTAATTCAATTGCGTCCACAATGCTGCCGAATAGAATTTTTTTTTTACTAAAATACATTAAAAACGGAGGTTAAACTTAATTGTCGAGAGGTTTCAATAAGTTTCAGATGATACCGTAACATCTGTACCTAAATAATTTTATTCACATGTTTGAAATTTAATTTTTAATTTACAAATATATAGGTTTTGACAAAATGGAGCCAAAATGGCCGCCACGGGATTTTCCCCCATTACAATGCGTCCACATCAACAAAATAACAATGACACCTGCAGAGCATACCCTCCCTCATGAGGGGAGAAAAAAGGGGGTGGGGGGGGATTAAAAAGATGTTTTGTCAACGCCCTCCAAAAGGAGCTACAACCGTTCCAAGGATACCAGGGGGGGGGGTACTTTTAGAAGTTTACCAGGACTCGAACCGTCTAGGCGCCACTGAATGGCATCACACAACATCACCAGCTGTCGGTGTTCATCACCTCAAGTCCAATGTGATTTTTTTTATCGAAAATGCATTAAAAACCATATGTATAAACTTATTGGCGCCGAAGTTTCAATAACGATTCAGATAATAAATACCCCTGTCCTAAATAATTTTTTCTACGTTTTAATAGGAATTTAATTCAAATGGCCACAATGGAACAACAAATGGCCTCCAAGTGGGCTTTTTCCCCATTAAAATGCATTACAGCAACAAAAAATACACATTTAGCAAGAAATGTGTATCCCTATTGTTACAATCATGGCCCATTCACAGCACTTGCAGAATTACAAGACCCCCAGAAGCGTTTGTCTACACTACAAATATCAACAACCATCACTGGCAGAGCAAAAGGGAGCATAACACTGCCCCATGATGGCGAATGTTGTTAACGCATTCCAAAGGAGCTACAACCTCTTTTCATTTTCCGTGGATACCATGGACATATTATGCGCGACCGTTTCTGCCAGATATGTTTCTATAGAAGTCTCTCAAAAAATAAAGGAACCTTCCATTTATGTCCAATGATTGGATGGCAATTGGCTCTCATTTGGCTAATCGGAACCTCTGCGAAATTCCGGACCTCTCTCAAAACAAGTCCTTATTGGTCCTCTGATCTTGCTTGTGATTGGTGGAATTGGTTAGCGCCAAAACACTCAACTTCCCAGCCCAATAGACTGGGCCTGGTAAAATTGACGTACGGAATAAACAATAGTCATCATTTAATGGGCACCCCGACATTTATCGTCGAGTCAGGCAACATCAACTTACAAATTATATCATAACTGTAAGCTACAAGCAGAAGTTAACTCAAGACCATAAGTTATAAGTGCCCAAAATTTCGTCACCAAAGTGTAATCTAATACTAGCAAGGGTCGACGTCTGGTGAAAATCGCTACATCGTACTGCATGGTTTTTGAATATTTTGTTTAAATACTCTCACTTAGACTACAACCATACATACGAACAATTGAGATAAATAGTACAGACATTTAAAAAGAAGGACGTGTAACCAAACAGCGAACAATTTTTAATTAATGAGGTAGTATAAAAATACAGCACAGATATCCGGTGACAACGATGTTCACCTGTTTCTGACCGACAGTTCGGGCCAAACACGATCCAATTCAACCCATTGCATGCATTGGGCTCTACAGTATAGTCCTTGGGCGCTTCTGCTCGAATAACGGAACCTACCCCACACTTCAAACTACAATCCAATGCACGAAAATTTGGAAAAAACCGTTCCATATTGAAAGAGGTCACGTTTCGCTACCGTGATTTAGGAATATCTTCGAGCACGCAACATATTGGTTGAAATTGGAAGGTTCCATTTTTAATAGAGACCTTCCTAGGATTATATTTGTCCGAAACGGCACTGTCAGAGTAGGTTTAAGGTAAAAGAAGTAACCTGTATTGCGCGTTGCCTCAGGTCGCATGCAATTCGGCGGGAACAAAAAAGAGCCGTCTGCACCTGTCGTGCGTTGGGGATGCTGAAACGGTTCAGCTTCCACTTGTGCTACCGCTGCGGACGGCTCGTTCCTTCATCGTTTTTTGCTTTATAAATCTTCCCCTGTTATACTGATTCCTGTCAAGGCGTCCAGGCCGAAACGGTTGTTGCTCACATGCGTCTGTATTCTGCTATAGAGGAAGACCTTTGCCGTCCCGTTACTTCATTTATTTGGCTGTTCAAACGTCCCGAGCGTGTGTTTGTTCTCTTACCCAAGTTTCGTCGTGTTGTCCTTGAAAAGTGATGTAAGCAGTTTTTTTCATGTTTAATCTAATATTTTCCCTTTTATTTACATTCAAATATTGAGTAGAGAAAAGGTACTAGCCCTCCAGTGAGCGCCCTACATGAAGAAGCAAAATATGTGCATTCTTTTAAGTTGCCAATATCCACATTCAGCAGCGTTTGCAGAATTACGTCGTACAATACCCAGAGGGGCATTTGCAATCTACAAATTAAAAAGACCAAATCAGTTTCCTAATGTTCAATAGTCGGGCAACACACATCCCTACCCGATTCCCCCCTCCCCCGTCTCTCGCCCTCTCCTCTCATACTCTCCCTTTGTCTTCAGCTGAATTTGAGGCAAATTTTAAGTTCAAAAGGCCTCATATTTCCTCCATTTTTTCATTCTAAGGGCCCATTAAAAGACAAATCAGTTCCAAAGCTCTTAAGTTGGAAGTCGGCCACCCAAATCTTACCGCAAAAAAGTTGAGTGCCCTGCTCACCCTTTCACTTTCTCTGATTCTTTACAGCCCACATTGCCAATCTACATGTACATAGTATTCCATATACCTAAAAAACTATATGACACATGTCATGTTTAAGATATCAATTGGAGTGATTTTTGTTTGCTCTCATTTACAACATTTTTGGATTAAACTACTCTTTCCACAGCATAAGCAAAAATTAATTTTAAAATTTGATATACTAGTTAGCAAGAAATAAACATTGTCAATTATGACAATAAATAGTATAGGCCCATGCATAGCAGGGAAGCCCCCATGGAGCAGAGCACTTAAGTGGCCAAGGACAAACATGATTATAATGCATGTGTGCACCAAATCCCACAACACAATATGGGACCTTGATGATCACATATTTTATTCTGCTATATGCCTTGTGTATATGGGATAATTTCACACAATGTATTATGGATATTGGGATATTCATGACTGATTTTTCTGCCCGCATTAAGACACCACAACTTAGGTGGTACTTTAATATTAGAATTTTAAATTTATTCACCAATCCCATAACAAACACAATAGATGAGCCTCAGACTGCATGTACAAAAATGTTCCAACGATTTACCAGCATTAGTTTGGATAATTTGACACAATGTATATGGTGTTTGGATTTGTTTGATTGATTCTTCAACATTCTTAGTACCACCATGCAAGTTGAAACCATCTTGCAAAACAGGTAAAATTCTGGTCCAATTAAAAAAACAACAACTTATTTCTTTTCACAATACATCCAAGATGTTCTGATATGTTATAATCATCCCCAAATGCCTTCAGATTCCCAATAGTTTATATTTTATTCACACTCTCTCTCCGAGCACACTCATTATATGTTTTCTCAATATGATACCCCATTTAGAAACATGAATATTCCACATTGGCAAGTCTCTGGGTGTACTTCATTTCTTGAAACTACTTGCCTCACAAATCGTCCAAAATTCCACCTTTTTCCTTCACAAAAAAACAAAACAATCCTTTCGGCCCTGGTATAGACTTCACACATAACATATCCAATTTAAAGCTCCAAACAACCGCTTCCTCTATCCAAAACCGTTCACAGAAGTCCAAATTTTTCTCACAATGCAAGTAGCATTACCTACCACCCAATACTGACACTTACTGCTGTCTTCTGTTCTCAACTATTTTTGGATTTTTCAAAAGTAGAAACCAATTCCAATATACAGACTAACGTCTGATAAATATCAGAGACCTTCACCTAGCAGAGCATAAACCTGCCCTAAGGTTTGTCAAGGCTTTCCAAAGGTAGTGCAATAATTCCATGGATACCATCGGGGGGCTATTAGAAGTCACCCAAAAAACTAACCGTTAGCCATCGGCATTCATCCGCTCCAAAAACAACAGAGGGAAATTAATTAACTCAGATTGCATCTTCTGCCAACAAGAAGGCAAAAGACCATTACTCAAGCTGACGGTTCTCCTTGTTCGAACAATCAGGATACAGTTTTAACTTGTACTGCAGTGGGTTGCAATGAGTATTGAAAATGCATCTGGGCTTATATAATTTCTCACATTTTCCTTGAGGTGATAAACACCGGATGGCTGGTTGATGTTGGTGTTGATGCCATTCTAGTGGCATCAACATGGTAAAGGTCTGGTAAAATTCTAAAAGCACCCCCGATGGTATCATTGTGAAACGTTTTTGTAGCTCCTTTTGGGATGCGTTGACAAACATCCTCACCTCATGAGGCAGGCAGGCCCGTAGCCAGGATTTATGCGGGGGGTGCGGATTTGCCAGAAGCGGACTTTTTGCTACAAAAAAAAATTTCGGCTCGCTGTCGCTCGCCGGTTGACAGAAAATTTTTCAAACCCCCGTAGTCTCAAATTTGAAAGGGGGGTTGGGGGGACATGTTCGTCGCAGCGTTGAAGAAAATAACAGTATAGGAACAACGACAATCGTAATGCGATGGTTAACAGAGCTTTAAATTGCCATTTATTATATTCATATACCAGCACAACACAACTTAAAGGGGAACAAAACCCTAAATATTCGATCAGCATAAAACGGTCACCCAAAAAATAAGTCCCCCTCTGGATGACCAGACTTTGTCATGATAAAACTCACTTTGAGTGGGTGTATTCTTCCCATTAAATAATTTATTGTTTACAGGAAACATTCTCCCCATGTAATACAGTTCATCATTTGTGGAAAGGTAATGCCTTTTTTTAACAACAAGCATTTGTTTGTAAAAATGATGGTTTTCAAAACAGGCCAACAAAAAACTTGCACTTTTAACTTGGTGGCAACTTATTGCAACAAATAATGGGAAATGGAACCCTTTAATATAGTCCTAATGAACTAAAACAATTTGAAATGCACTAGCAAATTATTCAGCCTTGTATCCCGATTACATTAATGCTTTTCATAATGATGAGGACAAGAAGTGATACCGTTATTGGTCGTGAAAAGAAAAAGAAATGCTTTATGGATTGAATCAGGTGTGGGTCATGAAAAAAGAAACTAAATTTAAAGAAATGCTTTAGGAATGAACTGATTGATGATGATGAATGGCCAATGTTGCAAGTAAATCTTTCATGACCATTGCAATGTGATTTATCGTGCAATGGGTAGTTAAACTGAGTTAGAACGAGCGAGATGCACTCATTTCTGGAAGTAGGGGTCTTGTAAAAGAGATTGTTACGAGAATGAATGCAGCTGGTGATGTCAAAGATTTGCCTCGTCATGGGAGCCCCGCTGTACAACAGTACGGCAGGGACATATCCATCATTAACATGGCCCACAATGACACGGCGCAAGATTACAGGTAGTAATTAAATAAAGGAATAACATTTTGGATAATCATTTGCGGTAACAATTGAATTAAGCCAAAATAATTGTTAATAAAATAATGACTCGTCTCACTATTTTTATTTCAACTCGTTAAATTAGAGGGCGTGTACGCAGACGAGGGCAACCGAGAAACGCAATGTGTCTCCAGACAGGAAATGACTCAATGATATGGCCTACATGCAAGGAGACACGAAAAAAATGGTGATGAAGTTAAATGATGGTCATCGACAAAGAAGGGAAAATGAATCGTTTATGTTAAAGAAAAGGTTTGAAACATGCGCTCAACTAACACTGAAGCGGACTTAAAGTATTGAACTTTTTGTAAAACATGTTGGCACGTTGGAAAGTTGAAAAGTTGCAACTTTTTTTGGTCTGTTTTGTAAAATCATTTTTAAAAACTGCTTGTTGTTAGAAAAAGGCACATTACCTTTTCAACAAATGATGGCTGGCTTACATGAAAAATGTTTCCTGCAAACAATAAATTATTTCATGCGATGAAATATACCCATCAAAGTGAGTTTTTTTCATGATAAGTCTGGTCATCCCAAGGGGACTTATTTTTTGGGCCGTTTATTTTATATACATATATGATCGTTTGAATAGAAGTAATTTCAGTCTCTCAAAACATATTTTCCCTCTAAAAATAAATGATTAATTCAGGTTCATGGGTGTATCCCGTTTTGACTTTTGGATGACGTAAGCCCCCGACCCAACCAAAGAGGGTCCGGTGAAACAGAACAACCTGTCCCTACATTGAAATACAATGCATAACACTAAACATTTCTTTGTGATGGGCGAATTACGGCATTCAAAAACATCCATTGTGTTTGTAAAGGCACACATTCACATGTTATACAGAGATTTATGCATTTGCTCAAGCTCAAATGATGGGCTAATATGCCTAAGTATAATATTCTCTGATCTCCAGTGCGCGTGGTAGTTCTACAATGTGTATTAGCAAAAAAAAAACCTGACTCAAACGTTCTTTCTGCATTCATGGGTTCGATGGGGTAATGGCACGCTCCACGTATCAAATCATGCGAGTTTCCTGCGCTGTATGTCGAGTTTAACCCGCTATATCTCGAGTTTACAGCGCTGCCTACCCAGTTTGAACCCTATGTGGCCGAGTTTCATAATCAATTCCAGAATAAATCATGTCCAGAAGAATCAGCCTAATTTTAAAAACTGGAAACAGGATTTTTTTCAAACATGTGCAAACTGGACATGATTTTTTTTCTCACATGAGCAAACGCGACATGATTTTTTTCTCACATAGCAAACTCGACATGATTTTTTTCTCAACATGACAAACTCGACATGATTTTTTTTACACCTACACCAAAAAACATGTCGAGTTTTTTCCTCATGTTGAGAAAAAATCAGTCGAGATTTTGAAACTGGACTGGATTTATGTCAACTCACATATAGAGAGCAAACTCGATGTATAGAGGGCAAACTGGACATATAGCGGTGTAAAAACTCGACATAACCTGCACACTCGACAATGGCGAGGAAAACTCGATACACAGCGCGTGAAACTCGACATGCATGCGCGGGAAAACTCGCTATAATTTGATACGTGGAGCGTAAAACTGGACCTGATTTATGTCAAACTCACCATATAGATAGCACAACTCGATTATAGAGGGCAAACTGGACATGATAGCGCTTTAACTCGACATATATACGCTGCACACTCGACATATGCGAGGAAAACTCGATACACAGCGCGTGAAACTCGACATGCGCGGGAAACTCGCCATGATTTATACGTGGAGCGTGCCATAAGGGGCATCAATTTCATGGGAAGTAGAAAATTTTATATTTGACACAACTTTATAATCCGATAAGATATCCGGTCCACACACAACATTGCAATGTGTGAACTTCTGGTCTATAACAATTGAGTTTTGCCAAGAAATACACGTGGAATGTTTGAATAGCCGCCATCATATGAGAATGATTGTTTATGTTAACATGTACTTCATACTATAGGAGGCCTGCATGGGTAGCTTTGCCGGCACTCTTTGATGGGTCCAGGCTACGTCATACAAAGTCCCAAAATGGATTCAACCTTATGAACACCTAATTAATACGTTTAATTTGAGAGGGAATGGGTCTGAGAGATAGAAATTACTGATAAATGGGAAGTATTATATGTAATATAAACATAAGCTTGTCGCTCTTTTAACGTTTAGTTCCCCTTTAGACCAAACTTTAATTGACAACACGGACCTTAAACATGGCAAAGCGGACCTAACATCTTTGTAAAGCGGACCTTTGTCATGTTTGGGGGGGGGGGGGTGCGTCGCAACCCCCCGCACCCCCCTGGCTAAGGCCCTGAGGGCAGGTTTATGCTCTTCCAGGTGATGGTTGTTGATATTTTGTAGTTTGGACGAATGATCTGTGGGTCTTGTAATTCTGTAAATGCTGTGAATGGCGTCACTGTTGATGTTGGTAAAAAACAATTAGGAATACACATTTCTTTGCTTATTCAGTGCCCAGGCACTTTCCTGGAGGGCGAGTACCTTATCTCGACTTAAAAATTGACTGTTAAATAAGATAATGTGGGACCCGGGGGTTACTCACATGAAAGGTGGTATGGGTAATGTGCCCACCCTAAGACCTCCATTTTCAGGCCCGATTTTCAGTTCCACAGACTCCCAGTTTAAGCTATTTAAGTTCAAGAGACACCCAACATTTTATGTAAGAACTGTTCTTGACCCCACATTTTACTTAAAACTTAAAATCCCTCAATATACATATCAACTAAAAAACCTCGTTTCTGACAAGAAACTATCCAAAATCAGTTACCCTAGGGACCCAATTTGATAACCCCAAACCAGGTCGCAAAGAGTGACTTTCAAAAAACCAATCTAACAAGGAGTGTATTGGCATTAATTTGCATAATCTCAAGAGCAAAATTGGCGTATTCCTGACCCCCTCTTTCCCATCAGTTCCAGCATTCCTAATGGCCAACTATTTTTTGTTCTGGGTTTATCTTGTACGCTTAATAATTGTCGGAAGTCATTTGGCATTATTTTCCATGTCTAAATGATAATTAGTTGTGAAGCTAATGTGTCTAAAATTTCTCTCTTGTGGCTAATTATTTTCCTCTTGTTTTACTAAAATTAGTCACCACTGATAAAAGAGATTCATGCTATAGTGGGCACTCTATCGATGGACAAAGATTTTGTGTGAGCTGTTAGCCTGTTTAAAAAGTTACATTTACATTAGTTCCAATACCAAAGGGTAATTGTGGCATTGACTTCTTGGCCGTTTCTTTGCAAGGGTTGACGCATGTATGTTTGGGTATGTTGGAGGCAACTTTGTGTTTGTAGGGAACTATGGGTATGGGAATATTTGTACATACCCCCAGTCACAAAACGATCAAAGATCGACTGTTTCTACATGGTGATTAAAAGGCCACCAGAATTAATGACACAAATTACAATCCTCTTTTGGTGATACGATATTCAAAAGTTAAAAGTAAAAACAAAGTATTTTGTCTTTGACAATTTGAAGTCATATGCATATAAGCGTCCCTAATTTTTTTGGGGGGGGGGGGTTAGGATCCAGTTTTACAACAAATCCTGTGTACAGGCTGGCCCATACCCCTACTTTTACACTTACCAACTTTACATGTGTACCCCGTGGGACTACACATAGAAATAAATTGACGAGAACTTGGCTTTGCATCATTCAAAAGCCTCTCATTTTATTATATAACAAACGACTCCGGCACCCCCTAGAAGCTTGAAATTAAGAATTTACACAATGTTTTAAATAAAACAAATCTATAAATGGAATTTGTAGGTTATTTGGTTATTTTTATATAAGGGAAATTTGCATTAATTGGTTAAAATACAAACCCAAGCAGTGATGTTTTTGTCCTCGACTTATGGAAAAATCTTACATAACAAGGTCCAAGTTGCTGAAAAAACATACCTGGTCTGCATATGACTTGAACAGCAAAATTAGGGGTTCATTCATAGGGGTTTTGGGTATGAACGCTTCTTCATGCCCGAGGCCAATAAACTCGTTCATACCAAAATCTATGAATGACCGTTCATGTTTACCGTATTTTCTTATATTGCTTACCAAATTAAATCATTAGGCTTAAGCAATGGAATGCTAAAAAAATATGTATTTTATACGTACCCAATAGTTGTTATTTTGGTCTTATTGGGTCGCGATGCTTGTTGTCTTCCAGGGAGGTACGCCAAGACAACTGACACATTACATATATGTGTGTGTGTGTGTGTGTGTGTGTTGTTTACAGAATAACATGATTGTGGTCCCTGTCGTTTATTACTCTATGCATCACCAGAGCTCTTCACAGTCTATACAGGCCACGCCAATGATACTCTTCTAGCTGCCAAACCTTTTACCAAAGGTTCTTATTTCTATGTACATTGACCTCACGCTCAAGTTTTATCGCAATTAAAAGAATCACTTTGACAGGAATGGATCGAATCAAAATCTACGATGTGGAATCGGATCTGAGGCCATCGCTATCTTTTCAACATGATTTTTAGTATACGCCCAAGTAAACCTGTTAATACTGCTAGTATACGGACGCAAACGGAATCTTACAAAAGTACAGTTTTATCTTGTCCTCGCCTTTTCGGACATCATTGGATGGTATTGATCTTGTGTGCAAATTGGGACTCATCATCAAAGAGCCGACACAAATCTAAGACATACTGTTTCTCTGTAACCTTTTTACAAAGTTTCAACGACATTTTCGACTCTTTTGCTGATTACATAGCCTCCGATCAAGAGGCACCATGAGAGATTTCAAAACCGCATGGTTTACTGGTAGCAGGAGATTTTTTACCACAGTCTTGTGCTTCGTGGTATGCGCCTCCTTGACGGGTTCTATTCCAGTTGTGTTTTGCCACTTTTAGCTTAGATCCTTCAAAGTGCTTCATCCCCTCAACCACCTATACACTTTTCATAAGCTGTAGATCAATCATTGGTCAACATTCATTGATCAAATGTCGGTTTTTTGAACTTCAAAAGTTTTGTAATCGTGAAGAAGCGTCGTCCTCCTCAAACTGTTCAGTTCATACCGCTACTCCATCTGCCTCCCACAGCTCCTCATCAAAGCTCGTAATAATCAAGAAAAGCAGGCGTTGCTAAAACCATCTCATGTAGAAACTACTCATTACCCCAAGATCTTTGTAGGATAGATTTCGTCGCTTCGACCCTCCTTTGACAGAGAAGAGGCCCAGCAAACAAGTTAATCATTTGGGTCCAGAGGCCATGTCCAAGCATCAGCAATGTAGTGTCACAAGCGAGACGTGGAGAAGTCACACGATACCACTTACATCCGATTCTCAGTCGAGGTTGGTAAGCGTTATTAGTGATCCACCATGATGCGTGTGGCAACTCGCATCCAGTGTTCGTAGTAGCAAGCCTAATGGAACTTCACATTGAACCCGGAGGGATTCGCACCAGGTCTGGTTTATTTGCTGTCTTGTAAGGCGACTTTACCTGATCAATTATGCCCTTAACCCGTTTATCTATTCTTGATGAATCGGTCGTTTAGGAACGACTGCGTGGAAATGTTCCGACAAATTCAAAATCGCCGCTATGAACAAATTGAACTGTAAATTCTTCGTGTTGTGATTATCTCACTTACTCTATGACATGCCAGTGGTAGATATGACTTTAAAATCACACGGCGTCACAAATATGCCAGCGCAGGCAGACGGGCGAGTGAATTTTCTTCAATCGCCATTTTCGGTTCCAGAGTGTCCCCAAGATCTGTTTTGGTAGTGTGGAAGACATGAATGGAAAGAGCAAAGCAAAATGCTTGCCTGACGAAAGAAAGAGGGAAGAGAAGTGGGGAGGGGAAAGGTAAAAAAGAATGATCCAAATTACAATCGGTCAGTTGAAGGTAGGGTACTCATGATCGTGATTCCTTCCAAGGATAAAAAAGGTCTTTATTGAAACACTGCTAAGTTTATTAGTCTGGTGCGCGGCCCAAAGACCTTGCATGGACCTTGCGCAAGTAGTCCACACAAATTTTGCTGTTTCTAGGCAAGGATTGACCTTACTTGGATTAAATCTGGATGATGCCACTTGCATCCTTGAGCATTTTGGATCGGGTAGGGGGTAGGTTAAAGTAACAGGGTAAAATTGTAAAATGCTTCAAATGGGTTTTAATAGGTGTATAGTCATGTTCATTTGGTCTCATGGATTAAAAAAAGGTATAGTTGCTATATCCTTAGGACTTTTATTTTTAACACATCAGTCTAAAATGGTTCAAGTCTCCGGGGGTTAACAATTTAGGAATGCCAGATTCTTTTCAAAATGGGCTCAACTTCTTCATTCTTTTTGATATTAATGTCAAATATAGTTACACACTTTGTTGGAAATTTGTGGTTATAAATAAGGGGGAAAAATCAATGATGAAGGGTCCACAGGTCTATGGGGGTTATATTTTAGTTCTGTTAGTACCTAGCAATGAGGCATGATGTAAATGTTTATTTCTGTTTTAACATTCCCAACGAACAATTTGAAAAACCAATTTGAAACAAATCGGCTCGTTGTAAATATAATCCCATTGATGACCTTGAACAAATTTTGGTCTGTAGGTAAACACAAAAAAGGTGCAGGTATAGCAAACTCTACCTTTTTTTTAAACCTTAGGGACAAGATTAAACACTTCTATACATAATTTCAAATCCACATGAAAACATTACAAATTTACCCCTGTTAAAATTACCCTTCCATATCTCACAATGCTCAATGATGCCACAGTGGCATCATCCAAGATTTGGAATCAGTGGCTCAATGTTGCCTAGAAACCATCAAAACAATTTGTGTGGACGCTTGCGCAAGTCATATGGGTCTCGAGAACGGGACTATATGTCTTGAGTTCGTTATTCAAAAATGGCTGTTGTATGCGTCGTCTATAAATCTGGCACGTGTCAGATCAATCTCGAACACAGGTCGATAGAGTACACTGCTACATGATGTTCCAAAAGATGCCTATTATAGCAATTGTGTGAAGAAATGCCTGCATGTTTTTCAAAACAGCCAAACACACAATGAATGATGTCACTAGCCCTGGGCTGACAGGTAAGCCAGGCAGTCAAGTCAACCTAATACGATAACATAAGTTACTTCAAAACAAACCCCGATTATCCTCTGAGCTCAGACTTTCTGTTTCTATATAATTTTAGCAGGGCTCTCCCTGTACTCTTGCCCATAACAATCAGTCATACCACATCTCCATGCCCCACTGATTTCTTGGTTATCGTCAAGGTACATTTCATGACCTCATAATACCTTGACCCTTGTAAATATTTTATTTGCAGGTTAAAGAACGAGTCAACTTCACCCTTGCTTGTTTTGGAAACACATTAAAAATGATTGGCAGCGGCGAGAGCGCGAAATTGAACCTTTTAAAAAGTTAAATGTGGCGACAGCGCGAAGCTCCAGATTTTGTAGGCACAAACTTAGAGGTCTTTAAATTGAAGCTTTGTTTTTCCTAAAGAAGGATAATAATGGAGTTTGCGATGCGAGTAAATTATGTTTAAAAACATTTTAATGGCGGGTTGAAGAACGATTCAACTGCGATGCGAGTAAAGAGTAAAATTATGGTTAAAAGACATTTTAATTGCGGGTTGAAGAACGCTTCAACTTCACCCTTGCTTGTTTTGAAAACACGTTAAGAATGATGCAACTTAGAAGGAACAATAAATTGAATCTTTGTGTTCTAAAGGATAATAATGGAGTTTTTTGTAAGGATCATATTTGAGTACTTGTTTTCTAAAGAACGATTCCAAATATTCTAACACGTTAAGAATGATTTAACTTAAAAGTATCATTAAACACGTTAAGAATGATTCAACTTAGAAGGATCATTAAATTGAATCTTTGTTTTACCTTCACCCTATAGTGCGTTTTATTCAGTCTGGTTATGTCAATTGCGATGCCAGTAAATTATGTTTAGAAACATTTTAATTGCGGGTTAAAGAACGATTCAATTCACCCTTGCTTGCTGTTTAGAAAACATACTCAATGTTTAAAAACATGTCTAATATTTGCAGTTTGTGATTACATAATAATTTATCTATTAGAAGATAATCTTTAAAGAACGACCCATCTTCGGCCCCTTGAAGCAGTTTGTTTACGGGTTAAAGAACTTCACCCTTGCTTGTTTTGGAAACACATTAGGAATGATTCAACTTAGAAGGATCATTAATTTAATTTTTGTTTCCAAATATTCTAAATTTTGACTAGAAAGAAAACCTGGTAACTCTGTCAAGAAGAGTGTAGAAAACACGTTAACTGCGTTTACAAAACATGTTAAATATTAAGAGTTTGTGTTTAAAGAACGACCCACCTTCACTCTTATCGGTATTTAGAAAACATGTCAATTGCGATGCGAGTAAACTATGTTTAGCAACATTTTTTTCATTGCGGACATTTTAATTGCGGGTTAAAGAACGATTCAACTTCATCCTTGCTTGTTTTGGAAACGTTAAGAGTGGTTCGACTTAGAAGGATCATTAAATTGAATCTTTGTTTTCTAAAGAAGGATAATGGAGTTTTTTGTAATGATCATAATTGCGATGCGAGTTAATTATGTTTAGAAAATATTGTAAATGTGGGTTGAGAACGATTCAATTCACCCTTGCTTGCTGTTTAGAAAACATGCTCAATGTTTAAAGAACATGTTCATTGCCAACAGACAGAAGAAACAAACAAGAGACCAAAATTGGATAGTGCATCTAGTCATGCGTAAATTCCCATTTTATTCATTAATGCTCTTTGGATCTCCCAAGCAAACAGAAACCTATCATATGGTTAACTATGTATCTGACTAAGTAAAACTCCTAGCCCAAACAAAAGATTACATGTATGCATCTGACCAAGAAAAGCTCCCAGCCCAAACATTTGAAATTCTTTGTTTATGCATCTGACTAAGAAAGGCTCCTAGCCCAAACAATTAATTGACAACAATTTGAATTAATGCACATTCACATCTGGCGGAAAAGCTCCTAGTCCAAGTGATATGTTCTCTTTAGGTAGAATGGCCACAATCTCTAACCCCAAGCATCTGATTGGAAAAATCTCCCAACCTAAGCTTCAAATAATAATTTATGTACATGTACCTACCTCATGAGGTTTTTAATTGCCATTACATTCAATATAGATTTGGAGATCCTAAAATTGATATATTTTATAAGTACCCAAAATAAATGGTAGTTATATCCTACTTATAGCTACCTCATTACTCATCAGCTTGCAAAGTTAATATTAAATCAATACACATTAATTTCAAATCTGAAGCAATTTAAGCACCTCGAGCTTACACTCATATCCGTAGAAGTTTAATACACTTTTTTACTTAGGAAGAATAGCTGGGGGGAAAGGGATGACGGGGGGTAGGAGGTGTGAGTGGTGGAGCGAGAAGTATGAGTTACTGAAGACAGAGCCAATATAACATAACGGGCTGTCAAGCTTCAGGTAAAGCTCCCAAAATCTTGCTTACATGTATATCTGTTCCTGTGGAAATAATTTGGATTAAATTATCTGCATAAATCTAACTAAATAAAATAGAGATCTATAGTTCAAAATTACAATCCACTATTTGAAATCTGCCATTTTTTGATAGGACAGCAATTGTACAAAATTTTCAGCCATGCAAGATCCTGAACCAGGAACTTGACATACCGGGGACGAAATGGGACAATTTTTCCGCCACACAAGTTCCTGAGGCCCGGGAGCCAGAAACCTGACCTGACCATTAAGGCAGGCTAAAATTGACCAATTGCCTATAAAAACCTTAAAAATAGGAAGGTTTATAGAAATTAAATGCCTAAAGACTGATGCGGTCACTCCTGTGGATAGGATTCAAAGACGGAAAACGGTTTGAAGAAGCTGGAAGCATTGGCAAGTTGTTGCCGAAACCACATTACCACAAATCAGATAAGTGCACCTATAATCAACCAATTCATCAATTCAATGAAGAAATATGCTCATCATCCTTCGTATCGAACACATGAGCATTCTTGATGTAGTATGCATTGCCATTACTTTGCACACTTCATGAGCCTTTTTATTAATGTCTTTCGTGCACTCTGGCCTACTTCCCCCCCGATATTCCTGGCTTGGGTAAAATTTCGGGACCATATTATCCTAGTATGAGGTAAAAGTGGCCTAACACATAGTAAGAGTTGACTCATTCCTATTCTATCCTGATCTCCCCAAACATGCCTGCGAAAAATATCGTTAGTCCCTATATGAAGGATAACAGTGGTTGGCCATTGGTTCTTAACTAAATACAGACTCAACCTTTTGGATAGCCGGCAATTCGGCCCCATCTCAAATCCTCTTCCCTAATACCATCACCGCCCTGACGTTTGGGTGTTCTTATGGCCGCCTTGGAAGACAAAGGAGTCGCCGACTCCCCCAGGTCGCATGGCATCTGAAACAATCAAAAGGATGAATCGAGACGATTTCGGCACACAGACAAAGCAAACGGCTACCGCTACAAGCAATTTAAGTTCAGCGTTAAATATGGAAAATAAACACACTACCAAACCAACCCCTTTGGAGACAAATGTGTGAAAAATATTAATATGATTCTGAAAGTAAGTCACCTGCAGAAAAACCTTATACAAAACACAAAACCTATTCCCCTTCCAAGTAAGGCACCTGAAAAAGAATACCAAGTAGCCAGGACAGGAAATGTTTTCACGCATACGCCAATATATTTAAAATAAATGAGATTAGTCTACAGGGGCCGAATAATAGGAACTCAAATGCGGACGAATTTCCCTCTTCCCATCTGTTTCATCATTTCATCTGAAGCCCCGCACATTGCAGCGGGTGTTGCAGCTCCAATTCTAAAACTATGGGAAAAAAGAAAATCCTTTTGAAGGCACCCAATCAAATCGAGCCCCTTTTTCAAAACTCTATTGAGCTGGAAACGGTGAGCGGGTCAAACAAATGTGGGGAGAAATAATGGCCCAGTAAATTTGTCTAATATGCTAACAAGAGCGGTTCGCGAACCACAAGTCCTCGCCTGCTTTCGCGCTTAATTGTAGACAAAAAGCAGCACACCAGAGTGCAACTGGGCGAGTCCAGGGGGTCCCCCCAAAAGTTGTGCAAGCAGATAAACTCCAATTTTCTTAACTAGATTTACTTCCCCACTAATATCATTTGACACCACCCTAGGGGTCACAACATTTGTCCTGTGGAGATATTAATCTTGCAAGTTGGAAAATTCCCCTCCCCAACGAGCATAAGTCAGAGATGGTTAGAAGTAGCACCCCTGGTTTTGCATTTATAGTATGCTTTACTTCCCTGCTCTTTCTTTGACACCACCCAGGGTTCAAACATTTTCCATTGGTGGAGATATAATCATGAGAAGTCCTCAACAAAGCATAACTACGAGGTTTAGGATTAGCACCACCCGGGCTTTGCATTTGATCGTATTATCATAAACCTCTCCTCTTTCATTTGACACCCCCCCCTAGGGGTCACACCTTTTTCCCGCTGTGGAGATTAATCTTGAAACGTCACCCACATTAGCACAATAAGAGACGTTTAGGAGTGCACCCCTGAGTTTTGCATTTATAGTATTCTATACTTCTCACTCTTTCACTTTGGATACCACATAGAGGTCACAACATCTTCCGTTTTTGGGCGATATTAATCTTGAATGTCCCCAACATAATCATAACCAAAGAGATGGTTAGGAGTAGCACCCCCGTTGTTGCATTTATTGTATCTTATTTCCCTGCTCTTGT
>JAMKCH010014491.1:0-44559 GCA_023653785.1 Ophioderma brevispina
GTTTCACATGGCAAATCCAAAACTTTGGACATAAAGCTTAATTATCTGCTAACCCAATGGGCAAGATTTGCTTGGCAATTGTACAAATATTCCTCCAAACTACAACTAATCAGCCATGAAAAATCACTCTCTATGTTAGTTTTTTGCGTTAAAATAACCACTTTTTTATGTCAAGACACATGTTTTTGGGATTAAAAACAGAAGCAAAAAATGTCATGAAATTGTGAAAATCAAGCCTCAACGTTCATATTTCAGTTGGAATTGCCCGAAGGTACATACTTTACATTTATGATAATAAAGGACAAGTGTAATTTTTTTGCACTTATTAAGCTAAAATTCCATTAAAAATATTTGCATTTTTTACCAGAAAGGCTCAATGTCCAAAATTTCTGATTAAAAAAAGCAATAAAGGAGGAAAAGATTAAGGTGTGCTTTCTATTTTTCCGTAAAATATAGTCTAAACACATTTGAAAAAATATAACAAAGCTTGTCATAAGTTTGAAAACATGACCCCCAGGTGACAAAAAAGTAGGCAATTACTGTGAAACGGCAATGACGAACGTTCGTTTTGGCTGCTAATGTTTGTGCCTTGGCCTTCGAATGACTAGCTTGATATCGACCCGATTTCGAACATTCTCCATGGTTTGCCGAATACGGGAATTGCTTCATCAGCTGAAAAATCTTTATCGAATTCCTTCTTGGCTCGAGTACAGTTGTATTTCAGGTCATGGACTTTTTCATGAAATCTGACTCCTCGAATTTGATACCACGATGGATTTTTTCAAATAATCGAGCGTTCTAGGTACGTTTCAGAGCTTCCTGATGGATGTGTACTTTTCTTATCCCGGAATTTGGGATTAGTTTTTTCCCACTCCATCGATCATAATTTTTTCTGGAGCTAGAGGGTAATCATTGCTGAAGATCATGGAGGCTCGTGAGGGTAATCGAGATCCACCTCTAAAATGAATGGGTATTCAGCCATTGCGAAAGTTCATTGTAAGTCATCCATTGAAAGCCCTCCCCGGCAATTTCTTACTCATGGCCCACCCATAGAGAGTGTTGGCATCCGAGACTGGATGAACTTCGAGGGACTGTTAGGATCATAATCTTTCCCCATGTCCTCGTTATTGGTCTCTCAATTACATGGTGGGGAATCACGACCCAACACCTCTTAATACCCCTTTTTTCAATCATAATGGAAATGTCGATTCCGTGATGAGTTTCCATCTGGATCCCAGTTTCTTCAGCATGCAATTAGAGAGACCCGGAGTGTGAAATTACCATGCTGGGTAGAGCTCATAATTTTAATGCAGACTTTACTGAAATTTTTCCAACACATCCGGAGAAAGAAGACGTCAGTCTTGAGGTATAGATCATGATACTCTCTCATCGATTTCATGTCGAAAGCAGACCTACTTTTTAGACGACCCGCTTGAATATAATCCTTCTCGGATATATTGGTGTCATTGAGCTTGGAAGAGAGGATCTTTGGGGGGAAGTTGACATCGTGGTTTTTCGAGAGAATCTGTATAATCGTACGGGTAGACTCCCTGCTGAGGAGAAGACTTCCATTTTGCTGATCAAACAGTAATAAAATATTTTGAAATTTCAGTAAACTCGGAAAGATTCGAAAAGAGTGTGCCAAACTAGTTGCATGAATTGAAGCTGTCGAGAATCTAAGATACGTTTGACTGTGAGATTTTTATCCTGCTTTGACGAATGAGTCTACTTCTATTTTTTCGTAAATGGGAAATATACTTTTGCTCTCATTGGGATGCCCAATCATAGTACCCTTCGGTTTTGCCGAGATTTTTGATGAAGAGATGGAGAGAGAGATGGCATCATATCCGCAAGAAGATGTGAAAAAAAAAATATCGGAATATAAATTTAGGCTTTCTGTATGCCAAATTACATATATTGTGTGCTCGCTGCTCCTCTGAATTTCCCGGTGAAATGGCAGTGATCGCGGACTGTTTATCATCCTCTGGGGTGAGACATTGTCTTGCAGTGTTGGCACAATGAGGGAAGATCTTTTGAAAATCTCCCGATCAAGATCCCCAAAAATCATATCCGTGGGAAACTTAAATTTTTGGTATATTTCTCGGATGTCTCATCCAAGGTCTCGACAAAAATTTGTGCTGCTACATCTTCACCCTTGATTTTGTTGTGTACCTTACGGTCTGACGTACACCGATCTCGAAACACTTGATGTATTAAACAGACCCGGAGGTCGGTGATTGATATTTTTTTGTGAGCTTTTATCCGAGGTTGGTGACTGTTTGAATGGTTTTTGTGAAAGATTCAAAATCAGCGTACACATCAAGGGGACTTCTTGGGATCTTGAAATGGGTCTGAAATACATGACATGAATCTTCAATCGGCATTTCAATTTCACGGTTTCATGCGTTATGCATATTCTTCATGCATCTTGAGACGCTCCTCGCAGGTGTAGGATGTGTAGCATCCCAGGCCATAGTATCGTTTGCACGTGTTTTTTTTGAATTTTGACCGCAGAGCAATCTACTCATACTTTGATCACACAGTAATGATTGTACTCAGCAGCCGCAGGAGCTGCGACCGGTAAACAAAAGAAGTATAATTTGATGCTCTCGGTTTCGGTGAGAGGAGGCAGTTGGAGTGGAATACTTACCAGCTCATCATCGAGACCCGCAACATTGACTGCAATGGATGGATTGTTCCTCTACGAATTTGTCAAGTGTATTGAGAACAGCGTTGGAATGTTTGATAACCATCACCAGTTGAGCTCTTTGGAGTTTTCACGCAAGTTTTTGTCTATGCTCTGTGGGTTTCTATCGGCTGGATATACCGCTCTAGTGACGGACCCATTTGAAGCAACATCACTTCAGTGTTTGATTATTAATGATTGCTTTTTTGGCTATCTTGTCCGGGAGTGGAATATACGAGGAACCACCATAGGTCATATTCCACAAGGGATCTTCCAACGACCACGATCGAAGCGAACACCCTCCACTTCCTTGATTGCTGGAATTGGCTTGATCCTTTACACGGTTTGTGGTTTTCCATGTCAGTATCGCTCCTCAAGATCGGCGGCTGCCAGAATCACACTTGGATATCACTTGTACCTGAATCAAACGGACGTTCTATCATCCATCTTGACTGTGGGGTAAACTTTTTAATTCTGGCACCTAAGACAAATTTTTACTTTCGTCGATGTTCCCCAGGAGGCTAATCACCATGTTTGCACAGTCGCCAAAAATCTGTAGGGATATACTCTAGGTCTGCCTCTATCACGTACAGGGTGGCAAAATTATGAGAGATGAAGATTCGTTTAGGATGTTGAAAGGATGTCTAGGTGCGCGAGGGGTTCCTCGACATTGAAAAAAGCGAGTTCATCAAGTGGATCAGGAGGTATAAGATAATTTTCCCTAAGTAATATTTAGATCACCTTTTTCATCTTTGAGTATCCTCGCAGACTCCTTTCTTGCTTCAATTTCATTCTCTCTACGGTTGAGATCCTATCTGGATATCCGTTCAGCGTGAGTTGCTCTGGATCCGCCTCTTCTTCGTTTATCGTTGAAGGTGGACGTCTGCTGAGATTCAGAAGTTTCAAAACTTTCTTCATGCGCTTGAGTAACCACGATATCCATGATCCTTGGCATACTTTTTAGCTCCTTGGTCGAGAGCGATTGAGCATCAAGTGCTCTTAGTTTTCGACCTGGTACATGGATTTTCGAACAGGCATAAATATTTTATTTTTATGAGAAAAATTAATTTTATTTTTGATTTTTCTAAGACCAAAAAAAAAAAAAATCTCCAAAAATCTTTTTGAGATTTTTTTTAAAATAGTACTTTGGCTAGCTTTTTTTGTTGAGATCTTTTAGTCCTATCATATAACTCGCTATACTTTTGTCTTGGTTAAAAATCGGAACTCCGAAGTGGTCTAGAATGACTCAGCTCCACTTTCATGGGAATCTATTTTGGACAACACAAAATTTGTTTGGATTTTGTTATGAGAAAAAAGGTCACTCCCACTGGGTACTGTAGAAGAACCAAACAAATGATCATTTCAACTTGGGACTCGATAGTGATTTCTTTTTCAACGTTATAAATTTTGTGCCTTGCCTCCATTTTTTCTATTATATGCCACTTTCCAAAAAAATATCAATTCACAAATTTGTATCGTTCAGTAATTAATTTTTTTTTTGCAGACTCCCTTAGTACAGTCCAGAGCTTCGGCCTTCTCTTATCTTCCATCCTTATCCTTCTCTCGGGGGAATTGAGAAAGAAGATAAGCGCATAAAAAAATCCAGAATGACACAATCATTCTCAGTTTTATTTGTAAAAAAGAAATGGACAGTAAACTCGCCGGAAATTACCTTATCACCGGGGTTCTGGAAAGGAAATCTCCGCTATTGACCAAGCTAGCGAAGGAAGCCCAGGTGAGTAAAGATAAAGGCTAGAATTGGTTTTGAAGAAGCAAGCTTTGGGGCAGATTTATCTGCCAGCTCAGAAGTACATTCCTCGGGCAAAAATTGATGTGAGTATCCCATGACGTCATCAGGCAGATTTATTATTTCTCCCCTCATGATAGACGGGGGAAAGGACGGCAAGCTCTATAATCTGCTCCTTAACGGGTTGACGTGGCTAGCAGATTCAAAGAAGCTGAAAACCTCTGGCACAAAACGTTCCGATGAGGTTTTGGAAAAGCTTTCGAGAACATTTACGCTAGAAAAGGAATGACGTGGCCAAATTTGCTTTTCAAGTTGATCAAGGTCGAGAATTCAGGGGGAGTGAAGTCTAAAAATTGATGCAAAAACATAGTGTAGACATCATAGAGGTGAGGCTGAGCACATTAGAGCCAGACCATTGTGAAAAGATTCCACAGAAAACTAGCGGAAAAAGCTGTTGGTTATCAGGACTGCGCAAAAGGAAATTGTTGGAAGCCAGAGGTGAAAAGAATGTGAGAGCTAGAGAGTGGGTACAGAAGGCTGCCAGACAGTTGTGCAAGATTTGAATGATGAAAAAATCGAATGATTGGGATGTAAACCCAGCGAGGGGGGCAATCAAGAGAAACAAAAACCCTACCACACCCCCCCAAGCGAAGCCAGAGTTCAGCTCCCTAAAAAATTAAGGATGAGATGCAAATTCCAAGCCAAGCGTGAAATTAAGGTTACTTGTACGAGCTGGAGGATCTGAGGGAGATTAAAGAAGGCGAGCAACAGAACCCCATTGGTCTCTGGAAACATACACAATCAACGGTGGTTGTGAAGAAGAGTGGGGGGGGAAAGGGGGGGGATCATTTTGTGGTACTCTCTAACGGAAGGTGCTCCAAAACGAGCCTTTCACTAGGCAGGAGGAATTGTTGATCGTTCCGGAGGGAACAGTCACCAATCCACCAAAAAATTTGAAATAAACAAAATTCCTATAAAAGGATTGATAGATTTTTGCTTGCTTGTTCAAATTCCTTGTACCTCAACCCAGTTGTGTTGACTGTGTAGTTTTTTACGATTTTGTCTTTTGTACGATTTGGAAATTCATACCGACATCACATCTAGTTCATTTGCGGCAGCCTTATGCTAGGAAATGTTTCGCTTTCATCACACGCCGATTGCAAGATGGAAAATAACTGAAATTGGTGTTTTGGCAAGGCTTTCTCTTTTCCCACACGGGGGCTTTTGCACTTAGCCGCTTGAATTAGCAATTGAGATTATCAATGTGATTGTGTCTTATTCAGTTCTCTGTGTGAGCGACTTTGAAGTCAGATGGATTTCACCTTTGAAAAACAAATAGTATACGAAACGATGTACATAAAAATATTCCTTCTACCATTCAAACCAAAGACTATTTGAAAATATCCTGGTGTTTGAGGCGTAGGTTTAAAAACCTCTCATGTTTTCAATTCAGAACAGATCCATCCTCTTTTGCCCATAATGCGGTAAACCTGGTTGTGTATGCAGCCCGAAATCTTGATTTCTATATACCACACTTTATAGGTCAAAAAAAAAAAAAAAAATACCCGAAAGGGGAATTTTTTTTACTCGCTCTTGGAGCCAGACAGATCCTAATTCAAAAACCAAAGCAAAATAGTAGGTGAAAAAATTAGTGTTTGAGACCTTGTATATTTTGTTGCCATTGATTTACAAACAACAGGCAGGTCTGATTCTCATGGTGTGAAGAACGCTCGGTGAGAAGGTAGGGGCGAGACCTTGAACTTGGTGTTGTCTTGCAACTAAATTAAGATGGAGCCCTCATTGACTTTCACTTCGGTGACCTGGAATATTAGGCGGGATAAATTTTTCTCTTCGGAGAAACATCAAAATTTTGAACCTGCTTTTGGTTTTTGCAAGCGCGCTTCGAATTTCTCGACTGAGGGATGTACACTGCAGTTTTCGATTTTCTGGAAGCAGCAAAAAATTTATAAGACAAACCGAACCCGGCCGACACCTACGAAGTTGGGTGGCAACGGATGCGAAATAGAGTCGATGTGGGAAGTGGTGCCCTCTGGCCAACTCCTGCGGAGTTGGGTGGAAGTGGACCAACCGACGTAGTCGGGAAGTTGGAAGGCAGCTGGAGTGGTGAGGAGGGCGATAGGGACCAGCGGCAAAGCCGGCGCAGCTGCCGCAGCTGACTGGAGTGACCCAAGCAGACTCCGCCGAGGCGTTAAAACTCGATGCCAAACCGACCTCCGGCAACTTCTAGGCGTTGAGGAAGTAGCGGGGTTGCTCGTGATGTATGTGACTGATAGTGGTTTGGCAAAAAAGTACAGGGTGGAAGAGAAAATCTGCTCAGAATGCCCAAATCCCAATACTTTGCGTGTCGCCCCAGGAAGGGGAACAGTTAATATGGGGGTCACCAATGTTTGCAACTGACTCTAAACGAATATAAGATAGCTCCAATATTACTGAGGTAAAGGCAGGAGTAAAAAAGTCAATGGGTCACGCACGTGGTGCTTCCTTTCCACGATTTTGGGGAAATAGGGCTAAAGTAGTTGTTAGTCACAGAAAGTTCCACCCGTTGCAAATTTACCCGGATTTGTTGTAAAAATATTTTTCTTTTTTTAAATGTTTAATGCTAATGAATCCAAAATATGAATGCTTTTTCACTTCGAGCATTCATTGTTGTTAGAATGGAAGGGGTTACAAAATTTCCCTGTAGGACTTTATGGGACGGGGACATTATACCCCCACTATTAAAAGGATCCAAACCCTATGCAAAATAAAAAAACATATTTGAATGAGTTCATTAAAATAGTTTTTCATATTTTTTACAACGAAATCTTGGTATTACAATTGTGGCCTTTCTTGACTAAAACAAATGACTTAGCCTATTTTCCCAAATATCTTGGGAGGAAGCACTAAACAATTGACTTTGTTACCTGGGTAACCTTAAGGAATAATTGACTACCTTTCATTAGATGTGAGTAGTTCAACTATTGACCCCCATAGAAACTTTACCCTCCTGTGGGCTACAAGCAACAACGTGTCTCCGGCAGACATTTCATATTTTCAAAGTTATATTTTCTATGAAATTTTCCAGATGGAGCTATTGGTATCTCGTTCGTCTAACAAAACCTTCTGGGGCTTGGTCTAATACCAGCCTATACTCGAAAATAACCAATAATTAAAACTAGACCTAACGCATAATCGCCTAATTCCGTCCCTTTTCCGTAGTTTGTTTCCCTATTTCCTTTGCACCGTGCACGATCGGGTTATTGGGTAGAGCAAAGGGCCGCCGTGCTGCAATTTCCGGTTTGCCTCACGTTCGAGCGGTGATAGCCTATCCAGTTTGTAGAGATCAGTGAAGCTGGCTACAGTCATGACAATTACGGGTCACACAAGTGTGCTTGTACATGTACATGCTTTAAAAGGTTAGGTTTCTTTTACACAGCCTTTATTTTTATCAGAGTGTGAATGGTCATACGTACCGTATACCGAGTAAAAACAAAAATCAACTCAAGTCCAATACATCATGACTCCTTACAAATGTGCAGAGACATACCACAATCAAAAAAAATTCCCCAGTTCGTCATTAGTGATTTATTTCATGGAAAAACATTACAAATATGACATTGAAAAATTGAAAATTCCGACACCCTTTAACTCTTTTTTGTGTCCTCTGAGCAAGAATTGCAGAAGGCACATAGGGATTACTCTGGTCGTGATGGTAGGGGTGTCGTGTGGTCTCTGGGTCAAAATGTTAACCCTAATATATTGCATACTGTATGAGTTCCGTTAAGGGCTATGATGATGTAAACTTGGTAGCAGGAGAGGGCGGGGTGGGGTGACATGTTGATAACCTCATGTGCCTTGTGCTCATTTGACCTTTGGCCGTTTAAAATGTTAACCATTTCTCGCAAGGCTTTGTACTAGTTATTGGAGTTCTGTAAGGACATATGATAATGATGAAATTGGTGGAAGGAAGCGGGTTAAAGAGTTCTCGACCTTGATGAGTTGGCATATTTCGGGGCAAATTACATGTGCAAATGAGCTAATAAAGGCAAAAATCAGCGTAATCGCTTATTTTTTAAATGGTACATCGGACATGTAAATTTCCTTCACTTCGCAAAAAACCATTATGGTGTGCATCTACTTTGCCATTTTAAAGTTCATGATACATGCGGCCTTAGGTATGCAATGAGCTAATTAAATATGCATAATTGCTGTATCGCTAAAAACGGTACATAGGATATGCAAAATCCTTTGCTACATGAAAAACTACTATACCATACATCTGTGTGTGAATCCTATGGATGGGGGAAGGGTGGGGTGTGGGGGGGGGGATGGGTGGGGTTGGTTGGGGGACAGGTGCGGGTGTGGGGGACGGGGGGGGGGGTTAGTGGGTGGGGGGTGGGGGGTTAGTGGTGGGGTGGGGGTTGCGCCAGGGAGGAGTGGGATATGTTGTGGAGGGGGTGCGGGGTGGGGGTGGAAGGGCGTCGGGGGGTGGGGTGCATTGGGGATGGGGTCAGTGTGGGCGTCGGGGTGGGGTCAGGTGGTGTTGTAACCTTGGTGACCTATGTGACCGTGGTGACCCCACGTGGAACATGGTGACCTGTGACCTGGTTGACCCCATGTGACCTTGGTGACCCCATGGCACCTTGGTGACCCCAGTGACTTGGGACCCCATGCACTGATCTCATACTGGATAGGTGTCGCCGCTCGAACAGTGAGGAAAAAACCGGAAAATGGCACGGCGGCGCCTTTTGCTCTACCCAAGAGAACCGAGCGTGCAGTAAACTGAATAGGGAAACTTTGGAAAAGGGACAGAATTAGGCGAATTAAATTGCAGTATGTCAAGGTTTGTAATTATTGGTTGCTTTTCGGTATGGGTGGGTATGTTCGAACAAAATATGATTCAAAATGTTTTAAAAAGTCTTTAAAATGCACATATTTAGGTTTTCAGCTCACCAGACAATAATTCATGCGTAGGCCTACGTGCTTTGACATTACTATGCATTCACCATGATTATTAGTATTATTAATCCTCCTTCAAGATTTTATTCCCACTTACCCCCACCTATATCATGGTATTTCACCTCTTTCCTTAACTTATGATATATTGGACTGTTCGTATTATTTGGATACCAATAAAGAGAAGAAACTCTAAGCTATCTGTGGTACCAAATTAGGAATCGGTGTGAGAAAGGAAAATTCACAGGGGTGCGTACCCCCCCCCCCCCCCCCCCCCCCCCCCCCCCCCCCCCCCCCCCCCCACCCCCCCCCCCCCCCCCCCCCGCCCCCACCCCCACCCCCCCCCCCCCCCCCCCGCCCCCCCACCCCTCACCCCCCCCCCCCGAGAATGTTTAAACTGGCTTCAGGTAGGACGAGAGGTTAAGCATCCTTTTCTTTCTGGAAATGACCTCGTATCTCTTTTTACAAGGCATGCACATTCGATTTTAAAAATATTACTTAAGGTATTTTGGAATTAAAATTCCTCGGGGTCTTGAATTTTGTTCGGGGACCAAATGCTCGTTCCAAAAAAAGCAACTATAGCTGCAAATGGTCGGCCAAATACCGCTAGGGGTATCCAATTCACAATAATAATTCTAGGGGTCATCAAATTCAAGCTAAATTCAGTTGTTGATTGTGACTTGGTTCATAGATAAAATAGGAAAATGTAACCTCAATATATCAGCAAAATCAACCCCTGAGTACTGTGTATTTTTTAGACTATTGGCTATTTAAAAGTAATTTTAGTCACGTATTGAGACAGGTCCCACAAGGGGGATAATTTTTAAACTGCAAATTGGGGCCCTTATTTTTAATAAACCTGAAAATAGACTACGTATAATTTTACAAAAAATGGCTCCGTCAGACTCGCCCGTTAGAGGTTTATTTTCACTGAAAATTGGTCTTGTTAGCCTTTTAAGGGGTCATTTCAGAACCCCTGGCATGAGCATGGTACTCAACAACCCCCTGATTCCCCTCCCCCCCCCCCAACTCGGATAAATCTTGCTTTGAAGATAATTGCCTGCATCCCTATGGGGTTCAGTAATTACTGCACAAAATGGTTTAAAATCAACTTGGAAATTAACATTTGAAGGAACTGAAATTTTGGCCTTGACCTTGGGATTTTATAAGCTAGTCTAGTTACTGTGTTTTATAAATGTAAAATCACAAGCTATCCCTTAGGCCTAATCGTGATCCATTTCTACTTGTATCCAGCGAGAAGTCTCATGAATTAAATACTAATTATAGTGAACTAAATTATTAGTCTCCCATTACTGGTATTCCCCACAAAGTTATAGCATTTTTAGAGCACATATTCTGTACAGTGGCAATGCAGTGCATCCAGTATTATGTACGAGTGGTAGCTAATACGCGTGTACCCATCACTAATCGGTCCTCAAAATTGCCTAGAATACATTCTTTACTTCTCTCACAGTTAATTTCAGGCAAAACGGGCAACATACACCATCCCACTTGCAGATGCTTGATATATTTCAGATATTGGCCAGAAAAGTACTTTATACATAATGCAATACATGTATACTCCTCCCATAGAACCCCGTGCACCTAGTGAATGTTTTGGTAGAGCAAAAGGGACGCTGCGCAATTTCCGGTATTTTCACCGCCGCTATTCAATCGCGTGGAGATTGCCATCCACTTTGTGTAAGAGATCAGTGCCCCATGTCACCTTGGTGACCCCATGTAACCTTGGTGACCTCATTTGACCTCACATGAACCTTGGTGACCTCACGTGACCTTGGTGACCTCATGTGACTGGTAACCTCACGTGACCTTTGGCCCATTCACAAGTAAGTGTCGGGGAGGGGTCGGGGTGGGGTGCAACAGGGAGGGGCGGGTGTGTCAGGGATGGGGAAGGGTGGGTGCGTTGGGAGCACGTTGAGGTGACCTCATGTCACCTTTGCGACCCCGTGTGACCTTTGTGACCTCATGTAATCCCATGTGACCTTGGTGACCTCATGTCACCTTGGTGACCTCATGTCACCTTCGACCCCATTCACAAACCGCGACGGCAGATGACACTAGCGGTCCAATGACCGCGACATATTTTTTTACTTGCATTTTTATTCAAATACAAATTTGTCCTTAGTGATAATATCATATATTTGACAACAAAAATATTAACCATTTGGAGAAATTATTATCCGTAGACAACATGCAGCAGCTATTATAAAATCACCCAATTTTTTAAAATGGCTGCCCTTGGGCCAAGGAAGTGTTAATCATAGCTCCATATGGGTCCAGGGCAGTGTTAAAGGCATATATATATCAAAATACAAAAAATATAATTAGCGGTGTAAATATGCATAAAGCCAGCTATCAGTTTTATCACACGTTTTAATCATAGCTCTCATGGGTCCAGGGCAGTGTTAAAGGTATATTCATTAATTTTATCATTTACCAAATACATGAAATACCAGACCATTCCATCATTACAAAATTAAAGGACCATTCTTTAATTCATTGCATTAGTGACCAATTAGTCATTCCCTTCAGGGTCCGCATCCCAAAACGGGCTGCAAAGTACCACCAGTCACAACCCACCAAACCACAGGTGCCACGAATCCACACGGGCGGTGACCGCTCTTGTTAGTAGTATAGATAGATTGCAATTGCACACTTCTTATAAAATGTGATTTACGAGTAAATACGGTGGAATGACAGGACAGAGCATGTGTGGCACAACGGATAAGCGCAGGACTCATGATCCTAAGTTCGTGAGTTCGAGTCCCGCTGAAGTCAACATGTTTGTGTCCCTGGGCAAGATACTTAGTCTCAATTGCCTCGTTCACCCAAGCGAAATATGGGGAGCTGTTAGGGGGAATATTACAATCTAAGTATGGATAGGTTTGAGCGCCCGTAAAGCAGCCCACCTAGATGAAATGAAATGATTCTGATGATTTCCTAGTAACAGCGGAATAAATGTAAAGCACTTTGATACTGAATCGTGATAAGGCGCTATATAAATCTGCACATTTATTTTTATTTATTTATTTTATATGTCATGAAGTAATGAACGTTCTAAGTTTGTATATGAATTGAAATAATGCAATGGCGTGGGTGAACATACAAATGTTGACAAATTTATGTCTTTGGGTGACAGAGGTAAAATTTAAGAAAATAATATGAAGTCATTGGGTGACAATGTTGCTGAAAGTGGGAGCTTTACATTTTGGGGAAGAGCTCCTAAGATTCCTTTTAAAAGGGCTTTATAATATTTAAAACAAGATGTTAGTGATCACGTTGGTACATGTGCCGAATCCTGTAATATACTTTACGTCCGTCGGCATGCAAAATATCCGGAATTGTTTCTTCCAGTTCTTCTGGTGAGTCTGCAGTGGTCAATCTTGAGGTGGGTAAGTATAGCGTTGATTGTTTTCCAAAGGTGTAAGTATTTTTTTATTTGAATTGGTCCGCAAGCATTTTTTTCCTTTAAAAAGTCGTAAATGTAAGAGGGATATGAAGTCCCTATTCACTCTGTGTTAAATATTTACGTTCATGTATGCCTCGGCTAAGTGTGTCCAAAAAAAATAAAATAAGTCAACTTGCAAAAACTCCCACAAATGTCATCTTACTAATCCCTTCCCATACCTTTTACATGGATATTTCCCCTTGACTTGCCCTTTCCTTTTTAAAGGAATTTTTATTATTGATAACAGGGAACACATTCATCAAATACTTCACAAAACATGCAACTCATTTTGGCTTGTTTACTTGACTTGGACACTCACGCCTCTTAAAACTGGTAATGGGTCTCTAGTATTCAAGTTGCATGATTTGATCTCCCATCAGAAGTATGGCAACAATTCAAGAGCAGTAATAACTAGGTGTTAGAATAGCCTATTGCACTATTTTTGCAGCATGTCTGAAGACGATTTGGAGAAATGCTCAACAAGTACTTGTTTTGAACAGCATATATTTGGCACTTATCAGATGTTGTGATGGTGTGAAGGCAAATTGTCGGCCGCATCACATAGTGATATATTTGCAAAATTTGCATTTCTAGAAAATTGGCTTTGAAGATGTTGCAATCTTCATTTGCTCTCTGCTGTTAATTAAAACATATACCAGTACTTCAATTAAAGGTCCATGGCCCGATCACTAATAGCCTTGTCCCCAGGGACCCGAAATTTTACCAGAAGTTGTCAAAATTTTGATATCAGAACAAAGCTTCTATTTTTCTTATTTACCCTGTGAAATCTTAGGGCTAAAGGATGTTTGGTTTGGATGTAATGAGCGAAAATATGCCCCATTTTGGTCGACCAATATTAATTTGACACAGTACCCTATGGGGCTTATAAAATTGTCCGTGTTTTTAGCTCTCACATCAAAACGGATTGATAGATCAGTGCTAAACTTTACAGATGGGGTTTTGGGGTGAAGGTCCTTAAAGAAGAAAACTTAATTTAATTAATCGGGCCATCCCCCTTAAAACCTAGTGGAAAATCGCCAAAATAATCGAATTTCAAATATATTTAACTAATCAACTTCCAATTTATTTAGATATGGGAACAAATGATTTTAAATGAAATACATCTATATGTAAAAATGACAAAATAGCAACTTTAATGTGTAAACAACAAATATGTCGTGCAAATATGTTATGTGATGCATTTCATTTGTGCAAATACGTCACTGGGAAAATGGCAAAATAACAACTCTATTGTGGATTGAAAAATACATCACGCAAATACATCACTATGTGAAATGGCGAATACTTCAAAATGCAGATATGATGCTATGGATCTGTGCAGAATAGATTTTCAACAAATACGTCATTATGAGATGCAGACAATTTAAGGTTTTTCAAATACGTCCTAATTAGTTAATTAATATTTGACTAATTCATTTTGAGGTTTGAAATTGGTTAATTTTTAGAGTAGTGCAAAATAAATGTATATGCCAAATTTCTGCAGAGAGTTCAACAGATCTTAACCCTGGACACTACCTACCTATCTATGGGTATCTAAGTAATGAGCAATCAGAGATACTGTAAGAATGATGGTATGGTTTACAGAGATAAAGAAGCACAACTAGTGTTTTGGGAGGACTATCTCATGTTGTGTCCTGTAAATTGCCAATCAGACAGATTGTATTATAGGCGGTAGTGCCCAGGGGGTTAATTGACAACTCAAGCTAAATGCAATCAGTGCTCACTCTTGCTAAAGTTTTTTATTATTTGCTTCATTTCTATAAAGAGAATACATGCTGGTACTACTCTTACAGCAATCAACTTGTAATCATAGTCACAGACTTGAAGCCTGTCATGCCAATGTGTTGTGTCCTACTGCAATTAAAGTTGGCCACTGCAAACAGTCTCTAAGGAGTTTAAAGGGGCATTTCGTGATCCACAACCTCGTCCCCCGACTAGCCTAAAAAAAGTTGAGATTTTTATATCATCTGGACCGTCGGGGCTTAGTAATCCACGTGTACCTAATCTTACGTGCAAATTCGGTCGTATCTGTAAGAAATTCGCAATTTTGTATTTTCTGTCCGTAAACGGACAGAAATTACAGCACAGTGGCCTATGGGACCGTGGGAAACAAGCAATAGCTCATAACACAAAATCGCAAGATCGGGATCAACTCAAACTTTGTGAATAAGCTTTTCTCAAGGATATCTAGCAAACAATGTATAAAACAGAAGGTGCTGGAATCACGAAATGCACCTTTAAGATAGTTGCCTTACAGAAAGAATGGCTTCCTATCAACCAAGTAACATCTATTGGTATTGAAGGTGCAACAGATTTTTGGGATCCATGCATTGTTTCATAAGTAGTGATTTCATATAGATATTCCCCCCAATAGATTTACCTTGAAATTTAAAACAAAAGGTGATTTTCAATTGCTTCTCTCAATATAAAACATAGGCTGAATTTAGTAATTACTTCTATAGTAAATTAGAAATTTCATAATTCTTGTACCCAAGAAATAATTCTCAGCTTAATTCTTTTCTAATGGGGATATTTTTGATAGAAAGCTTTACATTTGCGCAAAAATCAGAATTTTCGCATTTGTAGTGACACATATTATAAAATCTCTTGTTGCACCTTGAACCTGGTGAGCATGCATCTTCCACCTGGAGCTGACTCCTCATGGGCTGAACGGTGATGTCTCAACAGATTGAGAACCAGGATCAGGACACTGCTTGTGATTGTGGAACAGCACCACAGACAATAGAACATCTCTTGGTCTGCACAGTGTTGGAGCAACAATGCACAGACAAGGAACAAGGACATGACAAGAACTGCAAACATTAACTGCTTGTTGTTTCTAATGAAAGGGGGTTTAGCACCAACTGTTTCCACTTTTAAAAACTAGACTGAAGACATACTTTTTTATCACAGTGAGTTAGTTTGGGTGGCTAATTGGTCTTATGCTGAACCTCTTTCTTTTTTTAATAATTGAAATGTTACAAGGCGGCTCTCGAACCACAAACGTCCCCCGCTCGTCGCGGTAGATGAAAGGAGGAAAAGTAACTTTAAGATCACAGGGAGGATTGTGATGGAAACCAGAGAGGCTCCTACCATAGCAGTTTCAATACCTTGGATGACCCCATATGACCTTGAAAAATTCTGGTATCAATGTTGACTACACCAGAGAAGATGAGAAAGAAGGAGATGGTTCAACTCTTACTTCAAAAGATAAACTGTTCATCCGCCTATTCATCTTAATAGCCTTAAATCCGATTGATTCTATCAAAGACTTGCACTTCTTGCTATAGAACATTACATACACCTGTCATTAAATCCAAGAACTATTCCAATTACCCAGTTGTCAACTGGCATTTACATAAAGTCATTACACTTTGGTCGTGACCAGTACAGCGAAACGTACTCTTCTGCATCACTTACAAACAACTTTGACCCCAAATTTTCAAAGCATTTTGGCTCTTTTGACACTGTCTGACACAAACAGGTATGGTTAAGTTGTAGTCAAAATGCATTTATCTAATCATTCATCATATCGTACTTCACAGGAACTAACCGGATATGTGTAAATTAGGCTAAAATAACAACATTCTTTATTGCCCTCAAAACATTAAATAAAGGACTAATTTTGCTGTTTTCTTTAGTTAAAAAGTCACTGTTTTCCTCAATTATTTCACCAATGAATAAAATAAATAATTATCGATCAGAACAAACATGGAGTTCATTATCAGCAGAGAAATTTTAGCTGGAATATTAATAAACTGTTTTAGTATAGCAGTGTGTCAATTACTTCCTGTTCTGAAACTTTCCTGACTGGCAAAGTTGAGTCGGATGAACAGATTACTTCAAGGTGCAATCGAGCGGCCCTTTAAGTTACCCAAACAAAGAGCTGGTGAATGAAAGTAATCCTGGGTAATCGGATTTCAAAATCGAGCCATCTCCTTCTTTCTCATCTTCTCTGACTACACCCACCAAGTTTCATGCCCATACAACCATTTGTAGGTGTTTGACCTTGGACGGCCCCACATGACCTTGAAATGACCTTTAAAATATTCAGCACTGAATGTTGACCACACGCACCAAGCTTCATGACCATACAACCATTTGCAGTGATTTGACTTTGGATGACCCGAGATGACCCAGAATGACCTTGAAAAAAATGGGCATCAAATGTTGACTGCACCACCAGGTTTCATGACCATACGACCATGCATAGTGATTTGACCTTGGATGACCCCGCATGACCTTGAAAATGACCTTCAAAATTTTTGGCATAGAATGTTGACCGCACCCACAAGTTTCATCATCCTACTATATATGTTCGGGGGGTAGGACATGCCTACCTAACAGCAACAGAACATCGTATCATCAACTTCCGGCGTAACCCGAGTGCTAGTCTTATTCAAAGACTTAACGGTAGGAGGGCGCTCTTACGCATATTGAACGGTCACACATAGACTTGACTTAAGGCTAGGCCTGGTCACGAATATTTAAATCTAAATGACCGTTATTGGAAATTAACTCTATTTTGCAGCGGGGTTAATCCACTAACCCCGATGGACTTTGAAGTCAATAATTTTTCCTAAATTATCATGATATTACTAAGATGTATTGAACGAAGGCTTAAAAGTTGATTTTGCAATGTTACTGGGACCAAGGCTGCCGTAGAAAATACACGTAAGAATTCCATAAATGACCGTTTGGAAATCACCAATGCCCAAATCAAGCAGATCGTGTCTGACCCCCCTGCATATGTTTAGGGATTTGACTTTGAATGACCCCTCATGACCTTGAAAATGACCTTTTTTTTTTGGCTCCGAATGTTGAGCACACTCACCAAGTTTCATCATCCTACCACAATTGACAAGGTTTAAAGTAATTTTTGACCACATTTGACTTTTGACTCATGGCACATGACCCATCTCCAAACTCATCCGCCGCCTATTAAAGAGACACCTATGGTGCAAAGATGGACACCCATACTTGCTTAGATCAAAAGATATCGTGTTGACAAGGTAATATAGCAATTGAGCCTTATTTTTGACCTCATTTGACCTTTGACCATGACCCATTCGGATCCCACCCAACGCCTACTCGAGATACATCTATGTTGCGAAGATGGACACCCACACTTGCTTAGTTCCAAAGATATCGCGTGGGACACATGCACACACACACGCACACATGGATGCCTAGGATTTCTACAGTCCCCCTTCGCCAACAAAAGTTGGCGGGGGACCAAAAATCATAAGGTTTATATTTAGTTTATATTGTATTTCATTGAATTTATAGATTAAGAAACTGCATTTTTTGTGTGATTATGTACAGCGCTTAGAAACTTTGTTGTAGCACTTTATAAGTGACAATTATTATTATTAGCTAACGATAACACCCACTCAGACACAAGCTAAAATTGAAAACCAAACCACTTGAAAAGCAAGTACTGTAAAAGCTATGTAGTTCATTTGAGTACACTGAAGCGGTTCCATTGTTGTTCAAGTGCTTAGTTATTTTTGAGCTTGCTTTGACCTGATTTTAGCTTGTTTTGAGCATGCTTTTTGAGTGGTTATATTGTCACCTGCTACGAAGTTAGTAGCTAGGATTTTGAGGGGTGGCAGTGTCGTATCTCAACCGACAGAAAACGGGTGGGGTCCAGGGGCCCCCTTTATGTGCTTTAAATGTCTTCTGAGGGCTAATTGCATGATTTGGTAAATTTAACTTCAGTTGCATGCTTACCATTGAACTTTAAACCTATACTATGCCGGAAATCCGGCCTGAAAGTGTCATGACTTGAATTCTTCAAATGAACCGACAGGCTCATCTCAACCGACGAATTCAAATATTGGGTGGGGGGTGGGTACATTACAGAGCCCTTCCTGAAAATTAACCAACTTCGCTAAAGAAAGTGGTTCTTTTCAGTTTAATATCGTCGACCACATCACATACTGTCGTATTTTACAAAACATGTTTTCTGAGAAAATCGCAATTTAAAATCTACCACGACATTTCATGTCTATAAGGTAAAACGAAGCATAAAAGAAACATCTAGACTTTACTGTTTTGAAGAAAACATTTTAAAGTCCAATATAAACCATAAATCTAATTTAAAACTACAATTATATTTTCTTAATTAGGCTACAAAGTTATAAGTCTGTATGTGAAATCACAAATAATGTATATTGCAAAATATGATGCATATTACACCGTTGTTTTTCAATGTACGTAAAATAGATCACTATGTGAAAAGCTTGTTTACGAAAGATGGAAATACGTCAAAATAGATCTGTATGTGAAATCATTTATTTTGCGATCAGCAAAATACAACGCTATATAAAACGTGTAAATGAATGGCGATTTAAAAATATGACAGTATGTGAAATACGGATATGATGATTTTGAAGAAAATTACAAAAATATATAATTATAAACTAATTAATTAGGCATCCTCACATTTTGAAACTTTGTGGATGGCAAGAACTCGATGAACTATAAGTAATTAGGCGAAATTTCGCAAAAACCTCAAAAATGTGAAATACGACAGTATGTGATGCGGGCGACGATATTTAAATCAATATTGTTGTTGTCAAAATTGAAACCATCATACCTTTCTTTAGATCAATTCGTTGTATATCGACGTCCACTTTTCTCCCAGCCAGATCCCTCTCTTTCTTTGTCTGTAAGTCAATTCGAATCTTTCCTTCTTCAAGGTCCAAATCTATGTGAGTCTTCTTCGCCCTATAAGCACGCTCTATAAGAGGATTGATATCATCTCCATAGCCTACTAGCTGGCCTGTATTGTCTTCATAGCGCCACTGTATTTCCTTGTTAATGAGACAATTTTCCAACTCACGCTTTTTCTCCAGTTGTATATCGGTGAAGTATTTTTGAATTTCTGCTCTAGTAGATTTCACATCGACAGTTCTCCCCTCGATGAAGATGCGTTTAGCACGACCACTCAAGATTGGATCAATTTTTACCTTTTAAAAGTCAATTGAATGATTGTAACATTAATTAATAATTGCCATTTCAATTACACAAGCAAGCATTCACGAACACAATAAATTCCCCCAAAAGGGGCAAACAAGGGCAAAGAAAACAAAAGCTTAGTTGGTTGGTAAGTATATCCAAATAAAAGGTAAGTATGCAATGGCGGAAAGGCTGTAACTGGTCCAAAATAGCTCAAAATGGGCTGATTTTGCAAGAATTTGCAGAATTACCGGGAGGTGCGCGTCCCGGGTGCGCGCCCCCTCCCTGGATCCGCGCCTGGTATGTACTATACTTTGATTACCAATTTACCACCAAATAGGCAGGAATTATTCGGTTGTTGTTGTTCCGCGCGTAAAGTAAACCAAATATACTTGAGCATTTGCACAGAATCGTGCGCGCTGTGCGAAATATCTACGTCTCTTGTGTTGTCTTGCACTATATCAGTTCGCACTATTATGAGGCCCGCCTATTTGGTTGTAATCAAAGTATAGGTAGAAGGAAAGCAGTTAGGAGGGAGAGAGAAGTAGGTAGTTGGTAAAAGTAGTTAAGTGTCAGGTAGAGCATTGCTAGGGGATTAATTGCAATGCTTTGGTCCATTCATTTTAACCCCCAAAACCATGTGCTTGTAAAGAGCTTGCCTTGTTTCTTTCACAAGTGTGAAAACCCCCCAGTCCCCCAATAATTACTAATATATTACTAGTATATTTCTAGTATATTTATACTTCTCTGCTTCTTTTTCAATTCTCTAGTGCCTTGTATCCTTTGGCAAATTAGGCGCTTTACAGATCCAGTTATTATTTATTATTTCTAGATGCAATGATAGGATTTAGTTTAAGGTTATTGTTATGAATTGTAAATTAGGCCAAATAATATTTGTACCTGTAGAACATACAATTTAAAAGAATTATAAACTATAAAGAGAAAAATGAAATAAAGAGCCATTGACAAGTTGCATGACAATGGGAACTTCTGTATTTAACAATAGAGGAAACCACAGTAATGAATGTATTTTACTTCTTTTTCAATTAAATATTGTACAACTCTAGTCTCAAAGGTATGCATGATTGTAATAAATGTTGAAAACAATGCTTTCATGCAGGAATACAAAAGCCATTTCAGAGCCATTCAAGACTTCACATAAGAATCTGTGAAATCATCACACAGATAAATACATACCATCACAATATAATTGTTATTTCTTAGACCCAAGATAGGATCTCTAAATATATAAAGGCATCATAGTTTTGTGTCTAACTGGACAAAATTCACACTGGATGCAGGCTCCATTCAGAACCTGTCACCCTTTATAAAAAAAAATATGGTGCAAACTTTCTAACAGAGTAACTCCACATGACCAAACAAATTGACAGATTTTGCTTGAGGTTGTTGTTCCCAGAAGTGTATTTTACCTTGTCAACACCCTGAGCAATTCTCATCTAACATCAAATCGGTCACATTTCCAAACTCAGGAATCCTGGCTGTATCTCTATCCTCAGTCTGGACACAAGAAAAAATGTGAGCCCCGATTTTGCTCTTGTGGGACACCACCTGATAATGTGGTCCATTCAGATAACACCACCTTTTGTTTTCTATCTGCATGCAAGGAAGTCCTTCACGCACTATATAATTGTTGGTGACAGCCCATCTTAAAAAGATTGTTAAAAGCAATCTTATGGCCTACAACACTGAAGGCTTTGGACACAATGAAAACTGTTCAGCACGAATCAACGATCATAAATTATGTTAAGAGCTGAATCGTGTGTAGCCCTGCTCATTATATGACGTCATTCAACGTGTCACGTCATGAGGGAAAGGGGGAAATCTCTGTGGCCATAATATTGATGGTAAACATCAACCGAATTGCCTTGGAAACTGTTGCGGTACCGATGCAGTTTTACATTTTTTTTTTATATCTGTGAGGCCCCAATTGTACTCATTGCTTGTTACCCTCAACCGAATAAAATCAGTGAGAGAAAAGTCGATCTACGACAGTTTTTCGGCAACTTGTGCCATCACTTTTTTTAACTTTTCGGTTCTAATTGATGACTTATGGTGAGTAAGCGATAGTAAATGGTTGGAATTTTTCCCCGTCGTGTGTTGTCAAAATATTTTGTATGTTGATGACACATTTTTATCTGAAAATATAAGCTTTCAGCTCCCAATTGGTGCAGAATTCATCATGCATTGGTCCATTTTAATGTATGGCGGTTTGTGATATGCAAAAATACACACCACAAGATATTGCACAATAATTCGGGAATCCGGGTGTAGTCATATGCTATGTGATGTGGCCATTAGCGTAGGTGCATGCTCAGGGGTACAATGGCTGTAAATGAAAGGAATGATTAATAGTAATAATGATAGCTAATGATGTGTCACATGTCATGATCACGGAGGGAGGGAGGGGCGAGGTATATGTCATGTGTATAGAGCGCTCGCATGGTGGGAGGGGATTGGTTGCAGGTGACAGGGAATCTGTATGCTTTCCAGGCAGAGTGGGGTCAGCTAGTTATTTCTACCTTGTTGACAAATGATTACTGCATTCTCGTTTGTGATTAAAGTGGGGTGGGAGGGGGTAGGCTGAGGTATGTGCACAAGTCGGGTTGTATACATGTATGCTCCCACACAGTGGGGTGGTCAATTGAGATATTCACATCTTTGAAAATGTGGACAAGGTCGTCTGCGGGGGTGGGGAGAGGGAGGGTGGGGGGGTACAGGGGATGAAAGGGACTAACCTCTATGACCACCCTTACCGCAGAAATTTACACACATTAAAAGGGTCATAAAAATACTTGCAATATAGGGGACCAAAACAATATTTTTGATAATGCGGGAACCACCAAGGCCGAATAAAATTTAGATGGATGATAGGCCTAATTGTGTTATTGGATCAACAAACATTCATGTCATTGATTCTAGAGGATATAGGGGGTTATAATAGCAATCTTTAAGTTTATAATCAAGTAAAGGTCGACTAAGGAACGCGACCATGGTTATACGGTGAATTCGCAGGATGTTTCAGGATTCTAGCAGCTGAGGACGACACAGCGAAGCTCCTGAAATATGGCCCGATAGTGGACCTTGATTGTGACCCTTCAGGAAAAAATCATATTGCGCATGTCAGATCGGAGAACGAAATCGACTGTGGCCGCATGTGTAAGTTTTGATTGTGGGAGAAGTCAGGAAGTACAAAAATACTAATTTAACCTGCATCTCTTCACCCACCCACCCACCAAACAAGATGGTGCGCGCACACTCAATCAGAGAGTGGGAGTAGAATCTATATGCCAAGTTTTGAGAGGGACACTCACATGAACACACTAGACCTGTGAACAGAATAATTACAAGACGGCCGTAGGGGGGAATGGATGGTGCTCCCCTTAATGAACCCTGAAGGTGACTTGACCTTTGACCCTGTACCTTCACCAAATGTAACCAAAGTCGTCATTTAATGTATTTTTACGTGTTAACAAGTACAGGATCAATATATTGAGTCTTCAACTTCAATCCAAGCATGTCAGGGATTTGACCTTTGAGCTCTAGAACGTGACCCCTGGGTCAGCAATAGGGTCACTGTAATTTTTCTGTATTACGATATCCAGGGAATTATTCTGTCAAATTTCATTCAAGAGCAGCTTGTTTGTAAATTTTGACCTTTTTGACTTGAACTTTGAACTTTGGGGTCGAGACTATCATAGACCTCTTCTCTATAAATGTTACATAACTGTAGTAAAAACGGGCTTTTCTGTCCTCTATAGGCTGAGAAAATTTTCCAAATTTGTCTTATTTAACATTTTTTGGGAAAATGACTTTTGACCCCCTTAATGGACCTTGATCCCTGTATAAAGAAAAAACCTGAGGTAACAACCAAAAAAGTTTCCAATAAAATAAAAAAATTCTACATGCTTACGTTCTGAGATAAAAAATTATGAATTATTTACCTTAAAACTGGAAATGACCTTACATGCCTTTGACCTCCAAATAAAAAATACCTTGCCTACACCAGGTAACATGAATGCATATCGGTAAGTTAAGTCACTGTACTATGTTGAGGTTTGAGATAAAGAATTTTTGATATTTTGGAATATTTTTGATTTTTGACCGGAATGACCCCTTAATGCACCTTTGATCTGAAACTTTGTGGACAACCCAAAAGACCCTGCCTAGTAAAAATTCATGTGCTCTAATGAACGTCACTCTGTACGTAATTGTACGGACAGCGATTTTTTGAATATTTTTCACGCGTGTGTTGTTCAAAATATTGGTATGTTGATGACACATTTTATCTGAAAATATCAGCTTTCAGTCCCAATGGTGCAGAATCATCATGCTTGGGTCCAGTTGAATGTATGGCGGTTGTGTGATATGCAAAAATACCACACAAAAGATATGGCACCATAATTGGGAATCGGGTGTAGTCATATGCTATGTGAGGTGCCATTAGCGTAGGTGCATGCTCAGGGGTTACAATGGCTGTAAAGAAAAGAGGAATGATTAATAGTAATACTGATAGTAAGATGGTCACATGTCATGATCCGGAGGGGGAGGAGGGGCGAGTATATGTCATGTGTATAGAGCGCTCGCATGGTGGGAGGGGATTGGTTGTACGTGACAGGGAATCTGTATGCTCTCCCAGAGTGGGAGTTCAGCTAGATTTCTAAACCTTGTTGACAATGATTACTGCATTCTGTTGGATTAAAGTGGGGTGGGGAGGGGTCAGGCTGAGGTATGTGCAACAAGTCGGGTGCTACATGTAGTGCTTCCCACACAGTGGGCCGGTGGCAATGGAAGATAATTTCTGACATCTTTGAAATTGGGACAGGTAGCAGGCAGGGGGTGGGGAGAGGGATGGGTGGGGTGGGTTAACAGGGGATGAAAGGGCAAACTCAACCTCATATGACCCCCCTACGTGACAGAATTTACATCACATAAAAGGGTCATAAGACATACTTGCAATATGGGACCAAACAATATTTTTGATACATGCAGTGAACCCAGGGCCGAATAATAAAATTTAGATGGTGATAGGGCCTAATTGTGTATTGATCAACAAACATTCATTTCATGTGTTCTAGAACATAAGGGGCTAATAGCAATCTTTAAGTTTTATCTCAGTAAGGTCGATCTACGGCACGTACATGGTACCTACGGTGAATTAGGCCAGGGATGTTCAGGTATCGCAGCTGACGGCACGCAAGCGGAAGCTCATTAATATGCCCGATAGTGACTTCGATTGTGACGCTTCAGGAAAAATCATATTGAGCATGTTCAGAGCGGGAGGAGGACGAAATCGACTGTGGCCGCAATGTGTAATTTTTTGATGTGTTGGAGAAGTCAGGAAGTACAAACTACTAATTTTAACATGAATTCTTCACCCAAAAAAAGATGGTGGTAACCACATCAAATAGAGAGTGGTAGTAGAATCTATATGCCAAGTTTGAGGACACTCACATGAACACTAGACCTGTGAAACAGATCTTTAATTTCCAAGCCGGCCGATTGGGAAGGAATGGTGATCCCTAAGGACCCCTGAGGTGACTGACCGTTGACCCCGTAACGTCCCAATATGTCACAAATGTATTAAAGGTATTTTAGTGTTAACAACTGTAACAAGGAGTCAATATTATTGCGTTGCACTCATCCAAGCATGTCAGGGATTTGACCTTTCACCCTATAACGTGATCCCTGGGTCACGAATGGGTCAACCGTTACTTTGTCTGTATTTACGATATCACCAGGATTATTCCTGTCAAAGTTCAGTTCAATCGCAGCTTGTTTGTAAAGTTTGACCTTTGACCTTGAACTTTGGACCTTTGGGGTGGTCGGATATCTGACCTCTTACTATTATATGGTACATAACATGTAGTAATAACGGGACTTATCTGTCCTCTATAGGTGAGGATCAATTCAATTGGTCTTATTTTAACATTTGTGGGAAAATTGACTCTTTGACCCCTTAATGATCCTTTGATCTCCGGTAAAAAAAAAACACCTGAGGACACAACAAACTGCAGGTTCCAAGACAAATAAAAAATAATTCTGAATATGCTAAGTTCTGGAGATAAAATTCTTGAATATATACCTTAAAAACGGGGAAATGCCCTAACGGAACTTTTGAACCTCCAAAATAAAAATTACCGTGCATACACCAGGTACATGAATGCATATCTGAAGTTAGGTCCCTGCTATTATTGAATTGGAGGATAAAATTTTTGAAGATTTGGAATATTTTTGATTTTGACGGAAATGACCCCTAATGACTAGATCCTGAAACTTTGGACACCAAGACCCTGCCTAGTAACAATACATGTGCTCTAATGACGGCACTCTGCTACGTAATTTGTTAAGGACAGCGATTTTTGAATAGTTTTCACAATTTGGCTTTTCAAACCGGAAAGGACCCCCTTAATGACCTTTGACTCCTTATCCCTGAACACCCGATATGAAGCAAGGGATCAGTGGTTCTCTGAATGTCAGTTTGGTTGGAATCGGGTTAATCCTGTAGAAGAAGAGATAATTTGACACATAAATTACATATTGAAGCTGTGGACCAGGGTCAAAGGTCAGTACAGGGGTCAATGTCATTGTATGACATCAAAGGGGAGGGTCAGCGGTGATTTGATGTAAGTCTAGTCTAAATACGTCAAATGATGACGGAACTAGACGCAGTTAAGTGTTACCAGAAGAAGAAAGAAAGAAAAGCAAGAACTAGAGGTTATGTGGCTATAGGCCACTGGTACACACCCGATGGGTTACAGATGACCCCTGTAAGCATGTCAAGCCTTGACCCCATGTCAAGCACCATATTGGTGAAGGATCTGCAGCTCCTTTAACGGGCTTATCTGTCTTCTATAGGCTGAGCTTAGTCAATTATGACTCATTTTTAGCATTTTTTGGCAAAATGACCATTTTGACCCCCTTAATGACCTTGACTCCGATCTAAAAAAAACATAAAAGACATCGCAAAAATGCTTGTTGCAGTTCAAAAAAAAAAATTCTTACTAGGATAGTTCTCGAGGATAAAATCGCTTAAAGGTTTAAAGCTCTAAACAAAACGGGAGGGAACTGACCTCAAATGCCCTTTGACCCCAAAATAAAATACCTGCCTACAGGTAAACATACATGCATTCTGAGGTTATGTTACTCTGCTATGTTTACTTTGAGATTAAAAAATTGAACAGTTTTTAAATATTTTGGTTTTGACCGGGAAGTGACCCATTAATGACCTTGATTCCTTATGCCTGAACACTCCTATTTATGTAGCATGGTCAGTGGTTCCTCTGAACAAGGTTAGCGGATATCGGCATGATATGTGGAAGAAGATAATTTGCCAATTAAATGGCATACTTTGGGCTTTCAGGACCGGAATGACCCCTAATGACTCACTTTGACCCTTATCTTGAAGACCCTATACTGACGACATGGGTCGGGGTGGTTCCTGAACAAGTTTAGTTGAATCGGCCATAACCGTAAAAGAAGATTAGTTTGTGCGAATTAATTAAAATGACATATTTGAAACCCTGTGCGAGGTCAAAGGTCAGATAGGTGTCAAAGTCATATGGCAGGTTGATGGTTCGCTGAGCGGTCATTTCGTGCAAACCTGGGCACATTGGTCAAGTCACTAATGAGCTATAAGCACATTGACAGAAAGAAAAGAACAACGCTAGTAAAAAAGAACACAGCCAATGCAGCTGTGTAAGAAAACTAGAGCTCGGTGGCCCCTAGGCCATGGTACACACGCGATGATCAATATAAGTTGTTTACGGAACCCCCTATGTACCTTTGACAAATTCTGTGAAACCACCCCATTAGATACCTGAATAAGGTCGATCATGCATACATAACGGTTTATCTGTCTTTATGGCGGAGAATAGTCAATTTAGTCTTATTTTAGTATTTTGGTCAAAAGACACTTTTGACCCCCTTAATAATCTTTGACCCCGATATTTAAAACCTCATGTACACTGGGAAAGAAAATTTGCATTGTTTCCATTGCACAAAGTAAAACGAGAGCATCAAGGATGCTGTGCTCTCCAGAGGGTGGCGGTTGAGTTGTGGCAATGGTGTGACACAAACAATTAGTGGACATTCCCACTATCCTAAGTCCTTACACTGCATTTTTTCAACTATTCCAAAATCCGGAGCGGACCCGTTTTGTTTTGGGGGAACTTGCCCCTAGAATCTAACAAGAAAAAATAACGTACCACATTTTGGTGGTGATGTCAGGATGTAGGCTTTTCCGAAAGGTGTTTGGGACAGAGGCCTCTAGCCAGTGAAATTTGTTCATGGTTAAGGCCAAACAAAAAAAATCAAGTTTGTCCCCGCGTAGTCCAAAACAACCTACATGGTAACATGCACTTTATTTCAATTTTTCAACATTTAAAAAACTGGAAAATGGGTCGTCCGTCAAGAAATTGCTCCAAATTGGCTAATGGCTGGTGGGTGTGCGTGTGTTTTTCAGTCACAGATGCAGTTGCACAATCTGATGATGATGTCAATATTAGTTTAAAAACCAAATATGAATGTTGTGATCACTTGGATATCTTATAACATGAAACATTCATCATCTGTCTTTTGTCGTAACCATGCAACTATCCTCAGTAAATAAAAGAATTCAACAACAACAAAATACATGATAAAATGGTAAATTAATGCCATGTGGGCTACTACTAATGGCAAAAACTTGAATCCCTGCTGACGCCATATGCACATCAACCACTGGCTCCACCCAAACCATTTCACCTCACCCATTGAGATCCTGTATTATCAATACATGACTACCCCCACCCATCAACCATCTAATCCGCACACCATGGGAATATGACTTTGTCATTTGTCACCACTGAGTTCAAAGTATGAATCAATCCAGGGGCAAGCCAAAACGCTAATACTAGGGTAAAAAACCTAATTGTGGCACAATGATGTAAAGTCCATGGACATGATTTAAACAATATTAAGACAATAATATGGTTTCGTTCCTAGTATGTATTGGTATCAACGTAAAATCTGCATGAAGCAAGTAGTGAGAAAACGTATTATTGATAAAAATTGGGCATATATCATGTGTTTTGGACAAGCTTTCAAAGGAAATGCCAAAACAACGTGTTATCGCGCTGGCCGCGATGACCGGAAGAGTGACGCAGAGTAACAAATACGTGATACGCGAAACGCGTCATGATCGTCATCGTGGTGGAACGGACGTGCGCGTGGTCCCGTTTTCTTGCATACGTACCAGTGAACTTATGCGTCGGACGTGTTGTATCATATGGCATAATTTTTCTGATTGGTGCATTTATTACGAGAATAATGGCTGTATTGTCAAGGGCTGCACCAGCGGCGACCGTACCTACAAGGCAGAATCAAACAGATGCTGTATTCCAGTTATCCAGACAAAGAAGAAACCGACAAAGGAGAGATATCTGACGTGTGCGGTGTGTTGTGGTTAGCCCCGTGTGAGCTTTGTTACAACTTGTACTCTGACGTCATTAACGGGTCAAATCCAACTCCAGACATATTGTATACGCTTCGCGCAAAACAGAGAAAGGGCACTGTCAGTTAGGTAGTTTTCCTTGAAATTTAAACAACTTCCCGATGTTCACTTTTAAAAATCTGGGTTGCGAATATGATCAGGATACTGTGAGGTACGAAAATGTAAAAAAAAGAAATGTTTTTTTTTTTTTAATTTATTGCTTAAGGTAAGTGGTATATCAGGGATTAAAAACAGTAAATATAGATGACATGTGGGATTAGGAAGGGCTTGTATGGCCAGGCAGGGAGATTAGAACAGAAATTATTCAGTACTCATAACTGCTGTGTGTTTCTCAATGTATTACAACTTTGAAGAAAAATGAATTTCTTCCATGTGACATTCTTCCCCAAATTTCAATTTCCAGGCAATGGTAGAAGTAAAACTATATCCTCTGTTGACTGATATATGATGGTCAGAATGGTCAGAGTTATAAAACCCTGATCTATGTTATAAAGCTAAATTGCAGTACATAGACATTCCCTTCCGTCAGCCACCAACTCACCACCAAATCAACCATTTAATAAAGGAAAATTTCCCACCTGTAACCAAGGTAGTATTAATGAGGCATGCAAACCAAAGGACTATCAAATGTGTCAGTACAGGATCTCCTGAAACTTTTGGTGCTTTTTTCAATTTGGCTTTCTGGCTTTCTTCTACTCTGATTCATCTGGATATGTGACCCCGTACCTTTTGCAGAGGTGAAAAAAATTCAATGAGGCGCAGGGATTTCTGTTAATTCATGTATTTGTTGGAGTAGTTTGATTGTCAAGGCATGAAAACATATTTTGTGCGTTTGCCATATGAATGAAATTGTATTAGTGGAGGTGAGTGGGTTATATGGACGGAGTGTACTCCATAAATAATCGGTGTGGGGCACGTGCATTGAATCTTCATTTTCCCTCTCGGATGAATGAATAGGTCAAAATCCAGGGGGACCCCACGTAACAACATGAATAGGCATAATTAAAACTGTACCGGGGGGCTGATTTGAGGCCAAAAAAGGGGGTCTCCGAAACTTGGTTGTCAGAAAATTTTAGAAAATAAGCTGCGATCTCCCCTCATTCCCAGATACTGGGAGGGGTTTTGAAGAAAATTTGGTAGAGTGGCTTGGACATGAAAATGGTTGTATGGGTGTTGGATGGTCCTAAATCGGGGTCACTGGAACTGAAAAGCAGCCTGAAAATGAGGGGATTATAAGTGGTACATAAACATACTTCCTCCAAAGGTGGAACTCCCCCCCTCCCCCCCCAACCTGTCATGTAATTGTTTTGCGTATCCCAAATTGAAACATTTTTACTTTTTAGTGTACCACAATTTTTACCATAACATGTATTTCCCCATTCACACACACAAGCACATATGCAAACAACACCCAACACCAAATGTCCACATACACAAAGTTCATTCATATAAGGAAGGGCATATTCAAAGAAAAAAAAGTAGTCATACAAGAAACTTTCTAAATTTAAGAGGTAAACATACTCCATGTGTGACATAATTGGATTGCACTACCTATACCTAGAGTCAATACTAGGCATTGCGATATGAGAAAGAACTGCAGCAGAGTGTCAGGGTCTACGCTAGCTTAACAACTAACTCCAGGCCTACAACATAAGACATGTTTGGTGTTGTATATCTAATTACTGACCTTGATGTCCAAAAAATGGTTCCCCGTTTCTTGGTAAGCGACCTTACTAACAATGCACGCAAAGAGTCGCCAGACAATACAGTGAACCAAGAGTATTGACTATATTTTCGTCTAACAAGAATGTGTTACAAGTGTTACAATTGTAACACTTTCTGTGCGGTTCTTGATAGTTATGCCCTGTTTTCTTGCGTGTTAAGTATTCCAAGGGGGGGTGCGGGTGAGTTGTTTTTGGGCCCTATAGACCTTTTGCTCAACTCTCATAAAACTGTTGTGTTTCATTTACTGTGGAGTACTGGGAAATTAAGTTGAGAACTGCATATTGGATCTATCCACCCAGCACTCTTATAGACTTCATTCGTAAGCCAAAAATTCTACTACGGCTAGTTCTGGAGATAAAAATTCTTAAAACGTCAGCTCAAATCGGATGCTGTAGATTTTTGACCTATGACCTTGAAACTTAACCTTTGGGGTCGAGATACCATCGAGCTCTCCTACCCTTAATGTACATCACTTAGCAATAAACGGGCTTTATCTGTCATCCATAGGCGAGAAATATAGCCAATTTTGTCTTATTTAGCATTTTGTGGCAAGGGATTTGTGACCTTTGGACCCTCTTAATGAACCTTGATCTTGGATAAAACAATCTGAGGTACACACAAAATTGCATTGTCCAGTTTTTTAAATAAAAAAAAAAAATTTGCTTAGCTTAGTTTTAGAGATAAAAAATTTTTAAAGGTATTTAGCTCAAAACCGGAAAAGAAGGGAAAGACTGTAAGACCTTGCACCCCCAAAATTAAAAATACCTTGCCACATGGCAACATAAATGCATATCTGAAGGCATGTGACTCTGCTATGACATTTGAGAGAATAATTTTTGAATGTTTTAATATATTTGTTTTTGTGACCTGAAGTGACCCCTAATGACCTTTGAGATTATTTCCTGAACACCCTTATATGTAGCATGGGTCAGTAGTTCCTATGAACAAGCTTAGTTGATATCGGCTAATCCTGTAGAAGAAGATATTTTTGACAATCAAATGGCACATATTTTTTTTTAAATCGGAGCATTTTGAAATGACCCCTTAATGACGTTTGACGCCTTATTCTTGACCACACGATATGAAGCATGGTCGGTGGTTCCTCTGAACAAAGGTTATGTGATTCGGCACTAATCCGTAAAAGAATGATATTTTGCGAGTTTTTTTAAATGCCAGATTTGAACCCTGTGACGAGGTCAAAGGGTCATCAGATGGGGCTCAAAGTCATATGGCAGGTGACGGTTCGCAGAGCGGTCATTTAGTGCAAACCTGTCACTATTGTCAAGCCAATACTGAGATAAGCACCATTGCCAGAAGAAGAGAAGAAACGATAGGGAAACGACACAGCCATTTGCAATGGCGTTAAGAACCATCAAAAACAGAACAAGAGGCTGACGGCCCGTTTGTAAACTAGCTACACTTCATGACATGAACAGTACTTTTTGTGTTTGATTGACGAGGAGGCAGTCTACTTTGGAATGGAGAAGGTTGAGAAAATAACAAGCCTGGTAAAGGGACACATTCCATATCATTAGCTCGAGCCACCTTAACACCTCAAATCTGTGATTTTGGATACCATGTATTTTCTCATCTAATCTGCAAATATTTGGACGACTTCTTTTACAATTGTACTAAAAAGCTAAAAATCTGGTTTAATGGGAACGATAAATATTTTGATACAGTATTATGGGCTAATTGCAATAAAAATGCTTAATGCTCGCAATTAAAATGGTTATGTCAGATTCAAGGAAATTTTAGAATTAAAGAATGTTGGTGATGGCTTTCCTACGAAACAGAGAAACATGTTGTAATTGGATGGGGCACCTATAAGCATTTCGAAATGAAGTGTGTCCTTTTATTTGTCAAGGTATTCCAACACATAAGAGTTTGTTCCTTGTTGATTGACACTTTGTCAACATATTTACTGCTTACCACCATCAAAGAAAAACATCTTATTTATGTTTGCTTAACATAGGTATGCGCTTTAATCCCTTAACAATGCTTGGCCTGCTATGAGACAGAATGATGACGAGTAAGAACTGGTGACGGACATGAAAGGCAAATAGAGGAAAAACAAAAACAAAATGTACACAGAAATGTAAGGATACAAACATACCGAATTGTGCCGTGCAATTGAGAAAATTCGATCCATTTTCTTTTGATCAAGGTCGCCCCACACCTCACTCTCGTACATCATTTCCTGAAAGAAACATATTACAAGCATCAAAGATAATCTTTGCAACATACTAAAAATTACTTCAAAATGAGACCACCAATAAGAAAAGGAGCAAAAAAGCCACAAGTTTAAATTTTCATATCTGCTTGCAAAATCAACACATTAGGGTTTACTTTGGTAGTATATGTGTGTGTGTGTGTGTGGTGTGTATACATGTGTAGCAAAAATATTAATTGCAAGACATGTCTTTATTGGACTTGCACTAGCTCTGTACGCATTGACTGCTTATATTAACTTCATACTCTGTCAGCAGAACCGCAAGCCCAAGACTCTGCAGTGTTCACATATTGACCTGTAATGACTCTATGCGAATGTTGATCCATTGGCAAACCTTGACTGCAGACAACACATGCATTGCAGAGAACATACATATTTTCCCAATTTAAAAATTGACTTTAAAAGCTTTTAAAGGCCCTGTGGTGGATTTCACAGATTTCAACCAATTGTACAATCCATCGTAAGCAAACGCATCGTAAGTTACTGTTAGAAATCCCTATTACTTGCGATGCATTTGACTTAAAGGTGCAACAAGAGATTTTGGGGCACCCATATATTGTGTCATATGTAGTGATTTCATAGAGATAAGACCCCCAATAGATTTCTTACCTTGTATTTTTGGTTACAGAAATGCCTTGAAAGTGAAAACAAGATGCAATTTTCATTTCCTTAATTTCAATATAAAACATAGGCCAAATTTTGTATTTGCTCCTATACGAAATTAGAAATTACACAATTTTTGTACCAAAGAAATATTTTTCAGCTTAATCCTTTCACATGGGGACATTTCTGATAGAAAGCTTTACATTAGTGCAAAAATTAGATTTTTCACATTTTTAAGGGACACCTGTTATGTGAAATCTCTTGTTCCACCTTTAAGATGGGTTTACAATGGGTTGTAAGTATTTGTGAAATCCACCCTTGGTTCCTCTCCCTCATTATTTCTATTAAGTTACAATCAACCAATGCACAGTTACTGAGCTGAGGAGAATTGTATTTTCCACAAGGCGGTTCTCGAACCACAAAGGTCCCCCGCTCGTCGCGATAGTAAATGGAGGGAAATATAATTTTAAGATCACAGGGAGAATTGTGATGGAAATAAGTGGTTCTCAAACCACTGAGGCTGCTGCCATAGCAGTTGCAATTCGAAGGTATCAAATGTTGACTACATTGACCATACAACTATTTGTAGTTATTTGACCTTAGATGACCCTACTTGACCTTGAAATTACCTTCACAATTTTTGGTTTAGAATGTTGACCACATCCACAAAGTTTCATGACCTACCACATGTTGAGTTAGTTGACCTTGAATAACACCATGACCTTGAAATGACCTTCAAAATTTTCGGCAATGAATGCATACTACACCCATCAATTTTCATGACCATACTACTATGTGTATGGATTTGACCTTGGATGACCCCACATGACCTTGAAATGACCATAAAAATTTTTGGCACTGAATGTTGAACACACCCACCAAGTTTCATCATCCTACCACATACTTAGTGATTTGACCTTGGATGACCCCACATGACCTTGAAATGACCTTCAAATTTTTTGGCACTGAATGCTGACCACACCCACCAAGTTTCATCATCCTACCACCTTAGTGGTTGACCTTGAATGACCCGACATGACCTTGAAATGACCTTCAAATTTTTCAGCACTGAATGTTGACCACACCCACCAAGTTTCATCATCCTACCACAATTGAGAAGGGCTATAGCAATTTAATTCCATTTGACCTTGAATGACCCCGCATGACCTTGAAATGACCTTCAAATTTTTCGGCACTGAATGTTGACCACAACCACCAAGTTTCATCATCCTACCACATTTGACAAGGGTTATAGCAATATTATATCCCATTTGACCTTGCATGACCCCGCATGACCTTGAAATGACCTTCAAATTTTTCGGCACTGAAAGTTGACCACACCCACCAAGTTTCATCATCCTGCCACAATTGCCAAGGCTTATAGCAATTTAATCCCATTTTTGACCGCATTTGACCTTTGACCCATGCCATATGCCCCACCTCCGAACTCATCCACCGTCTACTTGGGTGACATCTATGGTGCAAAGATGGGCACCCATACTTGCTTAGATCAAAATATATTGTGTTTACAAGGCTTATAACAATATATCCTAATTTTGACCAAATTTGACCCTATTTTTGACCATATTTGACCTTTGACCCATGCCACATGGCCCACCTCCGAACTCATCCACCGTCTACTTGGGTGACATCTATGGTGCGAAGATGGACACCCATACTTGCTTAGATCAAAAGATATCGTGTTTACAAGGCTTATAACAATATATCCTATTTTTGACCAAATTTGACCCTATTTTTGACCATATTTGACCTTTGACCTATGTCACATAACCCACTTTACATCCCAGCCAACGCCTACTTGAGATCATCTATGTTGGAAGAGGGACACCCACACTTGCTAGATCCAGAAGATATTGCGTGGGACGCACGCACACACCACGCCGCACACACGACGCAGGGCATTTTCTATAGTCCCCCTTGGCCACTAAAGTTGGGCGGGGGACCAAATATGCAGTTTATACCAAAATAACCCTGGTTAAACAAGCCCAATGCAATTAACAAATTTTGCCAAATTTTCTAACATGTAACATTTTTGTGTGTGTGTTTATGTGGTTGATCAATCGTACATTTTTGTGTGTGGTTATGTTTGTGTGGTTGAATATGTGTGAGATGAACATACGCAGTTTTGTTGTGTCTATGTTTTGTGGGTTGATTATTTGAGCGTGTGCGTCATGTAACACATTTTTGTTTTTTTTTTTTTTTTTTTAATGTCTTGCTTTTTTTTTGTTTGTGGTTCTTTTGTGTGTTGGCTTCGTGGTGCGCTGCATCCTGTCCCCTTTTTTTTTGTGGTTCTGTTTGTGTGTTCTTCTGTGTGGCTGCCTCCTTCCCCTTTTTGTTTGTGGTTATGTTTTGTGTTTGATTATGTGTGAGATGAATCATGTACATTTTTGTGTGGTGTGTGTATGTTTGTGTGTTATGTGTGTGATGAATCGTAACATTTTTGGTTTGTGGTTAGGTTTGTGTGTGATTAGTGTGAGATGATCTGTAAACATTTTGTGTGGTTTGTTTGTGATGTTGATTATGTGTGAGATGAATCATGTAACATTTTTGTGTGTGGTTATGTTGTGTGGTGCTTATGTGGTGGAGGCATAATGTAACATTTTTGTTGTGGTTATGTTTGCTTGTGTGGATGATGTGTGAGATGATCATGTTGTAACATTTTTGTTGTGTGGTATGTGTGTGGGTATGTGTGTGATGAACGTAACATTTTTGTGTGTGGTTGTTATGTTTGTGTGGTGAGTATGTGTGAGCATGGAATAATGCTAACATTTTTGTTGCGGTCGTATGTTTGTGTGTTGAGTATGTGTGTGAGATGAATCATGTAACATTTGTGTTTGTGGTTAGTTGTGTGTGATTATGTGTGAGATGAATCATGTGTACATTTTTGGTTTTGTGGTGATGTTTGTGTGTTGAATTTGTGTGAGATGAAGCATGTAACATTTTTTGTGTTGTGGTTATGTTTGGTGGTGATTTGTGTGAGATGAATCATGTAACTTTTTGTTTGTGGTTTATGTTCTGTTGTGGATTATGGGTCGAGAATGAATCGGAATTCTTTTGTGTGTTGGTTATGTTTGGGTGTTGATTATGTGTGAGATGAATCATGAACATTTTGTTTGTGGTTATGTTTGTTGTGTTGATGTTACGTTTCTAATGGGTAGCGAGGAAATGGTCATTTTTAATTATTAAAATGACAATTTCATCCCTACAATATCAAACACATAATTGCAAATACACAAAGAAACCACACACAAAAAGGTGAAATGATTCTATCACACACATAATCTCAACACACAAACATAACCACACACAAAAAACATGGTTAACTGATTCATCACACACATAATCAAAACACACAAACATATAACCACACACCAAAAAGTTACCATGATTAATCACCACATAATCAACACACCAAACATAACCACACACAAAAATGTTACATGATTCATCACCGACGACCAGAAACTTAATTGATATGACGCATTGATGCTCATGGCGTTCCTTGCTTTGTCCTCCTATTGAATGGCATAATTTGGATTTCAAGATATTCATTGCATTGTTTGTTTTTTCAAACTCAAAAAAATGACAAACATAACTTTTTGATAAAAACAAGACGATAGTTACTTGAACCTTTGTCATAATCTACATACACGCCCATTTTTCCAACTTAATTTTAATTTCCTCCGTCAACTCATATTAATTTCAGTAGGTACAAGTGTTATATAAATTGGCCAATTTATAAATTCGACACTTGGCCATGGGCGCAGCCATTGCATGACCTCCCAGTGAGAAATATCCGGATGATTACAATCACTACGCACGCTAAAAGAAATGACGTTTTTGCAAACAAAATTCATGAATTTATATTTAAAAAACATGTGGTTCAAAAATATGATAACGTTGACAAATTCCATCCTTTGAAATAATGTCAAGAACTAAATTTCAAAAGTATTTTATGTCAGAGTAGAAAAAGTTATCGACAAGTATTCTTATAATATATCAACAAATTTAGAAAAAAAGCACAAAATTTCCTATGAAAATTGATCACAATTGCCAGCTTCTCATTGCAATGTACACAGGAAGCCCATCTACTGTGCTAAAGGTCACCTTTAAGACTTCCTGCCTACAAGCTCTAATGGTGGTGCCCAGGGGTCTTTTAGATGAATTTATAAATTTGAATTTATATAATATTTGTACAGTACTGTTCATAATGTAGATGGAGAGTGGAACCTACCTCTCTGCAATACTCTTCTTCAATGAATTCATCTATTTTATCTTTAGCTTGCTCAACATTGCGCCTACTTCCTGCAAATATATGCAAGATCATAGTCTCTGTTGCCTTGTCAACATCAGTCTCTTGTGAACTTCCGTAGGCTCCCAGGGCAGGCTCCCCCTCTTGAACGTCCTGGGTTGAAGCCTTAGACATCACCCATTTCACTAAATCTATAAAATGAGATTTCAATCCACCATGCATGTTAATGAGCATACAGTGTGAGTCGATAAAAACCCTACATTCAGGAAAGAATTTTTCTTCAAAGGTTAAACGTTATTTTTGCTTCAATGTTTGGTTTGGTTGTTTACAGGGATAAACAGGCTATCAGAAGATTTTTATTTGGTGTCTTTCGGACTTAGGGTTCAGAAACTATGTCAATTTTGCGGAGAGACCTAAAAATTCTGTTTGGCCGATTTTAGCCATACAATGCGGAGAGACTGACACCGAGGTATACCATAACACATTATAGCAAAGACAATTCACACATGCAATTTCAGATGATTTCTTCTCGACAAAAACATATCAGTTTGTATAAAATGGTCTATTGTGTAACATAATTATAAGTAAAATATCTTCAACAAATTAAATTACGTACCATTGTTCAATCATAAAGAGTCAGTTATTGAAAATCACTCCATATCAATGTCTCAGTTCATGAACATAATGGAACTGCTCAGAGATTTTTGTTTTACATCTCTAAGGTAATTATTTTGCACAAATACAGTAAACTCACCGTCCATAAATTGCGAGAAGAACTAAAGCTTAAGTTTTCTGTAAATAAATTCGAATTAAAACTTAAAATTCAATATCGCACTGTTTTTTTCAAGTGAAATACAAAACCTTCTGGTTTTACTTTGGCTCCCAAGTTTCGTTGTAGGATAAAACCATGAAATCTTGCTGAACCAAAGTAAACTGTGGTCTTACACCAACTATCTTGACTTTCTTATTTAATTTGGGAAATTTAACATTGTTGTTTTCATTCTGCATTTTCTTTTGTAATCTCCGGGATATTATTTTATAATCCTTCAATTATTCTCCCACCTTCTATTGTTTTAACAATAATTTGGTTATTCAGCAAATAACTGCTGAAGACCATGTTACCCTATGTAAACGATGCATGATCCTTGTTTGGGTAAAAATCGGCCAAACAGGATTTTTAAGTCTCTCAGCAAAATAGGCATAACTTCTTCCTCCAAAGTCCAAATGACACCAAATAAACGTTTTCTGAAAGCCTGTTTATCCCTCTTTAAACCACAGCACACATTTGAGCAAAAATAATTCTTAGCTATTTTAATTATTTTTTATTCTGAATGTAGGTTTTTTTTACTCACACTGTACTTCAACATTACTACAAAATCAAAGAATTTTACAGTAACTTGTAAATGTGAATAGATAAACTTTTTGCACCAAAAATTGATTAATTTAAAGTCTACAGAGATATTTCATTTTAGCCTTTTTGCATCTAGCCCACCCAACAGATGAAATTTTAAGATGTTAAAAAAAATATACAAAATGGTTCATAATACAAATTCAGCAAGTTTATTATGCCTACATGTAAAATCTACAACATATGGAAAATAATGCTGTATTATCCTTATGCCGGCAAGCTTACTTATGATGGTTTGTGCAACGATGTTTTAAAATGCAAATTTGTGCTTAAAAAATTTGATCAAAAAAATGAAATTTTCCAAAAATACAAAGTTGCAACAAGAGATTTGGAGGCATCCATATATTGTATTATATTAAGTGATTTCATATAAAAATTATAAATGGAGATTTTGATTTGCTTAAATTTCAGCATTAAAACATAGGCTGAATTTAGTATTTGCTCCAATGTGATATTCAAAATTGCACAATTTTTGTACCAAAGAAATAATTCTCAGCTTAATCTTTCAGATGGGAAATTTTTGATGGAAAGCTTGACATCAGTGCAAAAATCATGGCTTTCCATCCCCCTGGCAAGATGGCAGTCTGGAACAGGACCTCAGATGACTTTGACCTTGGTCCGTGACCTTTGACATCCTCCACATATTAAGGAACCTCTATTGCACCTTAACCCCAAGTCTGGTTTAAATCGGAATTCAACTTTTTGAAAAAGACCTGAAAAACGAAAACCTAACCAAACTGGAACACATACACACGTACATACAAACATACAGACATGTACACTATTGTAAAATCCCCCTACTGCTTTTCAAGCCAGGGGGATAAAAAACTAATTCTTTTTTTTTTTTGGTATAGAGTGTGGACGGGAACTACCTTGATCATTTCCGTCAGTTCTGCGTCAATATTGATATGAATAATACCTAATATATCCCTCAAAATGACTGAGATATTCCAAAATTCATTACCTTGAATGTGAATGTGTCACAAACAAAGATATCATATATATGTTATTGAGGTATATATTACTGTTACATCAATTAAATCATGTGGGCAGGTGGGGACCTTAAGTGTCTGTTAAGACTCTTGTATATACTTAACTTATTATGTATTGTTTAAAAGAGGACAACTTAAAATTACTCACCATATCCACGTTGTAGAAATGTTCTCTCTGTTTTATAAGATTCACCTTCCTTAGAACTCATTGTTTGTTGGAAAACTGTCATCATATCTCTTTTGTATATGGTTAGTTTAATCAACAGAAGATGCCTGACTTTTCCACTTGCGGCAAATTCACCAATAGCATCAAGGAGAGCCTCTGCTGCTCGGCCAGGATCGCCTTGGACATTGCCTGTTTTAAAATAAATTAAACTAGAATTTCACGGTTCTCGGCTTTTGCCCTCACTCTATTCAATGAATATAAGCTGTTGGCCGCTGCATAAAACACTTATCATTTTAGTGACACACATACACACACACACACACACACACACACACACACACACAATGGATTGCAAAGTGTTCCTGTGAGTTATGCTGGCAGCCCACAAAAATAGGGACAGCAGTCCCACATAGGATATCTGATTGCATGGTCAAAGAATAAGTGTAGAGCAAAGGATAAAATTAATATACATAAATATGTATACCACATGCACAAGATATGACCCTAAGTGACCCCTGAATGACCTTTGACCTCTTCATCATTACCCCACATAAGATCTCTTGTCTCAAATTATATGCATACCAGGTATGAACATGATCCATCACTGCACTAAAAAAAGCTGGATATTTTAACCAAGTGTATACCACATGCACAAGATATGACCCTAAGTGACCCCTGAATGACCTTTGACCTCATCTGTTATGCCCACATAAGACCCCTTGTCTCAATGTATAAGCATACTAAGTATGAACTTTATCCATCACTATATACTAAAAAAGCTAGACAACATTTTAACCTAAAGTGTATACCAAAAGTTTAGTTGACACACAGACACACATCACAAACAAGTTAAAGAGGGTATACTTGAGTGACTTTTCTTTTGTTAAAGGGGCATTTCGTGATCCACAGCCTCATCCCCCCGACTTACCTAAAAAAAGTTGAGATTTTTATATCATCTGAACCGTTAGCTTTATAGTAATCCATGTGTACCAAATCTTATATGCAAATTCGTTCGTATCTGCAAGAAATGCACGGTGGCCTATGGGGCCGTGGGAAACAAGCATTTGCTCATAACACAAAACCACAAGATCGGGATCAACTCAAATGTTGTGAATAAGCTCTTCTCAAGGATATCTAGTGAACCATGAATAAAACAGAAGGTGCTGGAATAATTAGAAATTCAAGGACGGAATAGAGCAAAACGTAAGAAATGTAGTCACCCAGGTATACCTCAGTTAGCACGCACAAACAAATCATGGGCCATAAGGTGTTTCCAATTATATCGGACAACCTTAAAAAGCACATTCCTCTCAAACATTGCTGGCACACCTAACAAACCTATCAAACCCAACAACATTCTAAGAGTTATTAAGGTTAAACATAGATATCAGAATGTTAAAAAAGACATTTTTGTCATTTCCAAGACTTTACAAAAAAGGGTAAATTGCAAACACAACTACAGGTCAGGTCAGGTCAGGTCAGGTTTCTTTGAAGGCCTGCTACTGGTATCCTGGTAACCAGTACTACCTGTCCCAGGGTCGAGTTGTCAGCAGCTAATCCGTCACCCTTATGTTTTTCTTTTTTTATTACTATTAGGAAAGCAGATGAGGAGGGTAGCTGGTTACCCTGGTAGAACTAAAAAGAAAATCTACCTACAAGAGCGTCGGCTCTGGAGAGCTAATGTCGGTCATCCAGCACTGTCGCATATGCTGCCTTGCATGATCGGCGTGGTTGACCAAAGGTTAGGCCCACCGCCAAAAACTGTGGTTTGGCATCAGGAAGGGTATCCGGTCGATTATTTCTGTTCCAACTAAACCGATGGGTTGTGCAAGCAATCACCCTGGGCCGCACAGGCATTGCTTGCTTTATGACAGTGTTAAGCCCGATGAGCAGTTTGGGGTGAGGGTACGGAGCTGGAATGTGGGAAGTTTGAGAAAGGAGCAGAAAAATGTGAGGAGTTGAGAAAGAGGAGGGTGGATGTGTGCTGTGTCCAGGAGGAGAGATGGAGAGGGGCAGTAACTAGGATGATGGGGTAGAGGAAAGAAGGTACAAGTTGTGGTGGAAGGGAAATAATGATGGAATAGGGGGTGTGGGAGTCTCGGTGAAGGAGGAATTGTGTGAGAACGTGGTGGAGGCGAGGAGGAGTGATGGAGTGATGACAATTGTGATGGTTTTTGAGGAGTTAGTGAGACTAATATGCGGCTATGCGCCGCAAAGTGGTAGGACGTGTGAAGAGAAGAGCATTTTTATGATGAGATGGCGAGTGAATGGGATGTGAAAAGTGTGGGGGAATAGAGGTCTTCCACCTTTTGGATTAGCGGCCATCTTGAAGAGTAAAGTCCATTCCAAATTTCTGGAGACTTTCTAAATCTAAAGAACGACATGCATGTTGGATATGTATGCATAAAAGTATGGGTCACACTATGAATAGCACAAGTACTTTGAGGTCGGGTATTAAAGGGATTAGCAGCGATTTGCTAATCCAAAACATCGACAAAATCATCAAAATTCATATTTTTATGTCTTTGTTACTGGCATGGATATGCGAATATAATCTGCAAGTGGTTGTCTTGAAATCCGTGTATTAAAGACAAGGCAGTACTTTTTATCTGATTCTGTAATTTCTATACGTGCGTAACAAAATTCCAACTTGAGATCAAAAAAGCCTTTCCCGGGGAATCTCAAAAGATCTTCAGCGTAATAGTGTGCACCATGATCAGCACAGTTTGACCTCAAACTAAAACATCATTGATCTTTGTTTATTCTGTACTGGTGTAAACCACAATCAGCTGTTTAGTGTAGATTTTGAGATGCCGTTGCTGTATGTCTATTTGCAAGAGACAGTATGACAAATTTCCTCAAATACTTCATTTTTTTCACTATTTGGTGGTTTGTTTCTACATTAAAGCAGTTATATGGAATTGTACACACTTATCACTAATTTATAAGTTAAACAATGCATTTCCACATTTTTCCGATTCGCTGGCATTATCGCTGCTAATCCCTTTAAATTGATCTGAATGAGGACTACTACGGGAACTAACACCTTTTGTTATAGGTTATGCATAAGTGAGGTGAAAGACCTCTATTGGTCCTATGTGTGGGTAATTTCAATGGGCATGCGGTAAAAGGGATTGATGGTTTTGAAGGTGTGCCTGGAGGGAACGGGTTTGCAGAGAGAAATTTGGAAGAAAGGATGTTGTTGAAGTTTTGTGATGAAAAGGAGTTGTGTGTAGAGAATACATGGTTTACGAAAGAGGAGAAAAGTAATATTCAGCTCTGCGGGAAACAAGACCAAGATTTTGTGTTAGTGGGCAAGGAGAAGAGAACATTTCTGAAGGATGTTAAGGTGATTCTGGGGGAATTACAACACAGGTTGGTCATTGTGGATGTGAAAAATGTGGTGAGGAAGGTAGCACTGGAGAGGAGGAAAGTATGGAAGCTGAAGAAGAAGAGACAAAGAATTTTGAGATGAGAGTTGGGGAGCTTGTGGGGACTGATGTGTCAGATTTGTGGGGGTGCTTTAAAGAAGGGGTGTTACATGCAGGTGATGAAGTCACCTTCATCAAGAAAAAAGAAAGGCAGGAGAGATAGAGGAGATACTGGGTGGTGGAATGAAGAGGTGAAGGAGGTAATAGGATGCATATAAGGAAATGAGTAATAAAAATTTTACAGAAGAAAATAAGGTGAGGTATAAGAGGTTTAAGAAGTGAGCAAAGAAAGTTGTTGCGAGGTCTATGAAGGAGAAGGCTGAGAGGGGCTGAGCGAGCTGAAAGAGAATCCAAACAACATGTATAAGATATTGA